>JAKTSB010000080.1:0-96400 GCA_030579975.1 Blastobotrys buckinghamii (nom. inval.)
TATATTTTTTTTTTTTTTTTTTTTTTTTTTTTTTTTTTTTTTTTTTTGGATCTATTTCCTCTTTATGAACACTTTGGACCGGTCAATTGAACTTCTTACAACACATCTTATTCAATAAATTAATCTAGGAAATAACCATAACTTGAAATTTCAGAATCTTCAATCAATTTCACAGTATCATCATATTATGTGAAATCAAGCAAGTGGGATGCATTATTAAACGGGTGGGGCAAAATATGAGACAAAAAATGAAATTTGCGGGGTTGAGCCGTTTTCTTACCTTTAGCGGTACTTATGATAACTAACTACATGTACATTAAACTCAGGCTAATTTATCAGCTTTCCATGGTTGCAGTACATGTTCGGAATTGAATATCCTGTTTAATACCTATGCAGCGTGGATCAATCAGTATCATATGGGAAGTTTTTATGACCCAAAGCTTATCATACTGAGACTTAAGCTTATACCATACATCAATATAAGTAATTTTATAAGGACAAGATCTGATTTATGATTAGAGTGGTAGCTTAATTATACGTGAAAAATTGAGGATTTGAATCATAAGTCCCGACCTATAATCATAATGATGTACAATTGTACGTGTTCATACGATTTGTTTAACAAACCCGCAGGTTCTAAACGGTTAACTTACTCAACTCCGTGGGTGATGGAGCCATATAACTGTTTCAAGGGGTAAGCAGGTTTTATTATCTGTAATGTGCAAGTGAATTAACCCCACAAAGTTTTTAAAAATTAGTATGAGATAGCCAAGTTCTTTAATGGACATTTATTAATAATCTTTGAATGGAGGGTCCCTAATACACGCTAAACTCAATTAGAATTCGGCCATTTATTCAAGTTATTTACAACTTTCAAACATACCAAAAAAGGAGAACCGTTGCATAATTCGAAATGAAACGTTACTAACCTATAGGAAACATTTTATTGGTACATATATAATCATACTATTCTTCTAATCTCCGCAATGAAGGTACTCTCTGACTTGGATATTTTGAATTGATGTTCAAAACTTGAACGATTACCTTCAGTAGTATGAGGGAATAGTGCATCCATATTATGCTGGTAGATATCGTATGCCCATAATATTCCACTTGCATAAATTACCAACTCACTGTTAATGTGCAACTTTCAAGAGTGCATATATGATATACATTTCCCCGTTTATAATCCTAAAGTTTTTATCCAGAAGCCTTACCGCCGGTGTATCTCGACAGTGGTTTGTAATTTTCAAAAATGCACCAAGTTTATTATCCGGCCGTTGTAATGTTTTTTTTTTCCTTTCTCCAACATCATATGAAATTTGACAGTTTGTTGTAGACTACCTACTCCTCACCGCGGATAAATAATCTCCATGTGCACTAAACGATTCATTTTGCCAAGATTACAATTTTGGTTAATCAGTTAAGCTTATTAATTTACAACGTTAGGAATTGGTTTGTTTCCAAATATCTATTACCATTGGTAGTAGCCTTTGGTATACAGACATTTGAAAGTTCCATTGTATTTTTTTTATTAAAACTGATTACTGAAAGTGGATGCCTAAAAATTGATTGTGAAAACACATGTGCTAGCAAGTTCATTGTTTATGACACTTAAAGTGAGGCAAAGTGCCATATTCAGAACTATACATCTTTGATTAATTAATTAAGGGCCTAGTTATTATATTAAAACACACAGTTCATTCATTCCAATTTCCATATATCCGAAAAATCGCAAAAGTTCTGAACTCATACAAATCCTAAAAGTGACGTTGCAATAAGATTTAGAGCTAAAAATCAATTATAATGCCATCGACCTTTTGATTAATCTAAGAAAGTCTTTGTTAATGGTAGGTGTAAAAGTTGATTTATTACAGTGTATATTATACAATGCCACATCTCAAGTTGGTACTTATAGTAGTAAAATCAACCCCCCCCCTCGTCAACTTCTTCTCTATGAACCGACTTGCTATTTATAAGCTCTTAATGTTCATTATTAGACCAGTTCTAGCTTGCCTTCTATAAGCTGCAGTTTGTAAAGACCCAGCTTTTCAAAATAATGAGAATTCCTTAAATTTAAATTTTCCAAGTTTTTTATTTATTAAATGCTGTTAAGTGAACAAACTTAGGAACCTGAACAGTCCTTGATGATAAATTAAGCATAGATGTGCATAAATTGTGTATCTGCAATAAATTCACAGGATATAAGCGTGCGTGCATGCATTTTTGGGTATACTATCCAAGTAAGTGGTAGATAGTGGTAGTTGCATTATATATAGCAGGTATAGCACGTACTTGTAGCATCCTTCAGAAGCTTATTTGTTGTCAGGGAAACCTCTACAGTACAGTACCAGCATATCTGTGATGAAACATTGGGCTATAATGTTTAAAAGTATCTGCGGATCATATCTTTTCAAAGAAACTCATTACTCCCCTTTTTCATGAACATATACCTACATCCATAACTCGAGTATCTTGCATACATCAATAATTTCGGCCCGGTGTATTGTAAATTTGTATCAGAATACATACATCAATTGGATAAATCAATATCAAGTTCACAAATACCATATTTTTCTCTCATTAATTTGGGTTTTTTGTACGAATTAATTTATCATCAACATTGTTACTTTGATTTGTTGCTACTAGTTTTGACAACCTAGGCAATCAAAGTACATCTCTGAGTCGTTCATTCATAATAAACTGATACATTCAGTTATTGTTGGTTCATAACCATTTGTACTAGTGCCATCGCACGTTCTGCTGTACCTTCTTGCATAGTATGAACTGCCTAATACCACTTTATGTTATAATATATATATTAAATGTTCAAGAGTTTAATTATGTTCATCTTTAATGATTACTACCTGTGTTCTACATACATACATGCATGTATGCTCTTGTGAATTTTCTGTATTAATCTTGAATTGTGTCTATAGATTAGAGATAATATGAGCTCCTATATTGTTACAAAACCTCCTTCGAAAGCTCCATGTAATGAACTAGACTTTGCACCCTATTCATTATTACCACCCGATTATTCATATTCCACGTGGTTAGCTCATACTATATAGATTACTATTATTTAGATCCATAAATCTGATGTCCTCACTTACTCGTGAGAACATTTTGTAATATACTGGCATATAAAAGTTATAACCTGTCACCATCATTGTACTATACAACCACTGTATATCTATGTATTGATATTCACAGTTGGAGTATTAACCGATCGAATTGATATCACGCGGTATGTCCTTATTTAGTTTACATTCCAAATATTCACTAAGAAACATTTAGAAAGAGAAACCATTTATACAGTGTGTGCGTGTGTGCATATATTTCAAGCTAAAGGAGTTCTAAAACTGATATATAGAAACCATAATTTTATAATACCATATGGTTTGATGCTGCTGAGGATTTGGTGACAGACTTTGACGTTAAATTTGTTTGCTGTTTTTGATTTTGCATTCTTTGAATATTTGTTGTTTGGTTTTGTAATTGAACATTCGTACTTTGTGAACTACTTGGCCTCTGTGGTATCACTAATTTTGTTCGCTTTGACCATCTTCATCTTGAAAAATAATGAAATTGTTTGATTTAAAATTTAGTATTTTGCCCAGGGGTGTTTATTGGTTGAGCTGGTTAGTATAAATTCTTGTTTCTAGATTCAAATGATCCATAGAATATGACCAATATTTTTTATTGAAGAAGTTAAATGTCTATTTCATTGATGATCGAACTAGGCGGCCGTTGCAGTCATTTTTGATCAATCTATAGCTGCTGAACCTTTATACTCTTTCTTAGCATGTTCAATATATGGTATCTCTAATGTAAGTTGGTACAACGTATTTTGGTAAAATTACAAACAATACAACTTGAGATATTGCCATCGCATTGCGATATCTCAAACTGGTTAATTACATAAACCTTAAAACTTCAGCACCAATATCTATATTTCAAATTTTAAACATCAAAACCAGATAATGCGGTAGGTAGATTTGATCTTCTATCCGCTTGAGTGAGTGCAACATTGGGTAATAATACCGCCACCAACCCCCCAAACTAGGTATCCCCGGCGAGGTCTCGCTACGAGTAAATTTCAGTCCTGCCGCAATTTGATGTTGAGTAGTCCTGAACCGATACAGCCCCTCAAGAGGATTTTAGAGTTTGCACGGGGGGTGACTATTAGAAGCTTGAATAAACATAGCCTGGAAGGAATTAATACTTCAATTCAGAGGAGGATTTGAAGATGGGTGTTTTGAAATATTCGAGCAATTAGTTTCCTCCTAGCATCCTGGCTCTAGTACTCATCAATCGATCAATTGAACAATTGAAGAAGAAACAGTTTGGGCTGAAAACTGTGGGTCTTCAAGTATCGATCTGTGGATGGAACAACGAGTTAACATTTTATTATTATCAAGTTTTCTATTTTATTTCATTCATTATTTGTATTTGAATTTATCTTATAACATAGTATATAGACTGTATGTACAACCACAATTAATTAACACAGGTGTCTAGGCTTTTTTAGCAGCACTCGCTTTAAATTTAATAAAAAGAATTTGGAACCAAATTAAACGGAATTCTCAAGTTTTTGACTAGTTTCTATTACTTTATCTAGCACATCTTAGCAATTAAATATCATTCTTATTAACACACATATAATCTAGCCAGGTTGATAGAGACCTCTTTTTTTTAAATATATATATATATATATATTTACAATGCTATTAATTAATGTTTCAAAAATAAATCAAAAAAATTATAGGGTTCCAGTGCGCACATACTTACTAACATAGTGGTAAGGTCGACTTGAGATTTATAAAAGCAAGATAGTTTCAGTACTAGCTATGAAAAGTGTATTCGAAGCTCTTTTTGAAATTTCATTATTTCAACACATCCATGCAATACATGTAATATCATTTTTCAAATTTTAGTTATGCCTTAGACCTGGCTAAAGCGCGGTTGATGTAATTAATATATTTTCCGATGGATCTTGTTGGATAATAATGTAATACCGCCGATGTCTAGTCTGAATTAGTTATCTCTAGCGATGCTTTTCTACGCGTAAATTGCAGTCTGGCCTCAACTTTGATGTTGAGCAGTCCTCCTCCAATACAGCCACCAAGTAAATTAATTGGGTACAATGTTAACTTAAGAATCCTGGGAATAAATTTTTTTTTTTTTTTTTTGATATGGTATTATTTGTACAGAATATCATCAGAGAACAGGTTTATAGTATATATATTTTAGTAATAAAGAAGATATATATATATATATATATATATATATAAATATATGTATAAATTGATTGCTTAATTAACTAGGAACTGCTGGCTTCTAGCATCAATTTCCTCCTAGAATCCTGGTTCTAGTACTGATCAATCGATCAATTGAACAATTGAAGAAGAAAAACTTTGGGCGGTGGGTTTTCAAGTATCGATCTGTGGATGGAACAACGAGTTAACATTTTATTATTTTATTATTTTATTATTATCAAGTAATCTATTTTTTATTCATTATTTGTAATTTATTTATTTTTATAATATAGTATAGACATTAAGACAATTGAACTGGTGTCTTGGCTTTTTAGCAGCACCTGTTCTAAATTTAATAAAAAGATTTGAAACAACAACATTCTAATATCAATATTGTAAGCTCTGAAACGGCTGAGTAACTAGAGAACTTTTGCTTTATATTAAAAGTTGTCCAAATTAGCGAAAAGCTCTTTTTTATTTCTATTTATTTATTTAATTTAGCACCATCAAAATAAACAAAATCAATTGCACAATAACCACGAATACGAATCATCGGCTCGACAAGAACCTCAAGCATGCATCATTACCAAGATTTGACGAAATTCTCATGACTTTTCACTTCTATTAATATCATATACAAATATTACAGCTAATTTTCAACTATTAATTTATCAACATAAATACATCAAGAACGAACTCAATTACTTGGTAACCTATAATGATACAAATATTCTGTAACAAGGATTCCTCATTCGCGATAAGCTACACAATTCCAGTCAAAAGACTTTTTTTTCAATAAGTGACAAAATAAATAATAATAACTCAATACACTCCTCTTGTTATACGTCTAAAATACTTTCTTTAAATAACTCCATCAATAAAATCTTGCAAAAATTTACTTTCTTTTTCTCTTCTACCATCTTTTTTACTATTCTTACCCTTCTTTTTCTTTTCTTTACCTTGACCATTCTTCCCATTCAACATCAAATCATCACTTGGAGTTTGAACTCTTGAATCCATATGATTTTTATCGTTTCCACTAGCAGTAGGTTTAGAATCTTGAGTTAACATATTCATTAAATCTTCACTTGGTGATTGAACTCTTGAATCTTGTGGTGGTAGGACGACTTGGCTTCCACTATTCAACATACTCATTATATCATCACTCTTAACTTGTGTTGTTGGTGAAGATACGGGTGGCGAGTTAACTTGAGATGGATTTTGAGAAACAGTTGAAGAATTTAGCATGTTCATTAATGCAAAACTTGGTGAATCTGTTCTATCTTGAGTTTCATTGACTGATTGTCTTGATGATGATGATGGTGCATTTAACATATTCATTAAATCATCACTTGGAGATTTGACTCTAGTTTGTTGCTGATCTAGAGTTGAAGAAGGTCGAGAGTTTAACATGTTCATTAAATCTTGACTTGGTGATTTAATATCATTAGTTGTGTTGTTAGTAGGTTGTAACATCCCCATTAAATCATCACTTGGACTTTTAACTCTATTATCATTATAAGATTGATTCATCATATTTGATGGTGGTTCATTAGTATTTGGTGTTGATGTTCTACTATTGGTGTTATTAAAAATGTCCATTAAATTATCTGTTGGACTTTTAACTTTTTCCTTACCTAAATTGTTAGTATTTTCTTCAGTTAGTCTAAACATACCCAACATTCCCATTAAATCCTCACTTGGACTTTTGACTCGTCCTTGACCAATTGTATTTTGTTTATTAATGTCTTTTTGACCTAACATGCCCATTAATTCATCACTTGGACTCTTGAATTTATCATCTCTTGTACTCAAAGTATTTGCAAAATTGTCACTTGGGGTCTTGATTCTTTGATTATTATTACCCAACATATCCATTAAATTATCAATTGATGATGGTGCGGCTACATTGCTATTATTGGTATTGTTGTTATTATTATTGTTGTTGTTGTTATTATTATTATCGAAGAATGCAGTAAATTTGTTTTCTGGAGCCTGTTTTTGACTATAATGATGTTGATTAAATTGTGAATAAGGCTGTTTATAATTTTCTGATTTATTGGTTGGTTTATTACCCAACATACCCATTAAATCTTCACTTGGGATTTTCACTTGTTGATTTGAACTTTGAGGTTGATCTTGAATACTATGTTTACCCAACATAGACATCAATTCATCACTTGGACTTTTAACTCGTTCTTTATTATAAGATTTACCCAACATATTCATTAAATCTTCACTTGGGCTCTTTGCTTGATTGTTTCGATTTTTTTGTTCAGTAAAATCGTTTGAACTTGCAAAATCACTTGTTTTATTACTTTGACCTAACATATTCATTAAATCTTCACTTGAATTTTTAACACCTTCATTACTTTTGCCTAGCATACCCATTAATTCATCTGATGGACTCTTGATTTTTCTACTATTTTCAGCATTCTTGTTCTTACCCAACATCCCCATTAACTCTTCCTCTCCTCCTACATGGCTATTTTTACCACTACCAAAACCACCAATCAAATCATTAGTATTATTCTTACCCAACATATTCATCAAATCATTACTTGCTTGTGAATCATGTAAACTAGCTTTACTCATAACAGGAGTTGATTCAGCTTCTGGTTGATAAAACATTTCATCATGGTCACTATAATTTTGATGGTTTTGTCGTTGTGGGTTTATTATACTCATTAATTCATCATTAGCAGATTGTAATGAATTTTGATTATTATGTGGATTTAACATATTCATTAAATTTTGAGTTTGATTTTCGTTTGGCTGTTGTGTTTGTTGCGATTGAACATTTAACATATTCATTAAATTTTGACTTGCATTATCGTTAGTATGATCTTGTTTATTATTATTTAACATGTTCATCAAATCTTGACTTGAATTATCTTGAGGTTTTAACATATTCATCAAATTATGATTAGAATTATTACTACTATTCTTAACACCCAACATCCCCATCAATGCAGCACTATCTTTATCGTCATCAGTACTGGTAGCTAGTTGAGCATTACTAGGCTGAGGAGTATTCAACAATCCCATCAACTGAGCACTAGGTGATTTACTTCCTACAGCAACATTTTTGGTATCAACGATATCACTTAAACTAACATCACGTTTATGTTTCAAACTTCTAAAACTTTCATATTGACTCAAATCTTTATCATTGTCTTCATTATTTTCATTAATACTTTGAACCTTTTTTGGATTTTTCCGCCTTGAAATTAAAGATTTTAATGCTGGATTTAACGGAGGTGGTGCAGGTGCATTATAATTAATTAATGAATCTCTTGTATCATCTTCAATTGTTGCTTCTTTGGATTGTGGTGATTCTATAATCTGTGGAGGTGGAGGTGGCGGAGGTATCCAACCAGGTATTGGAGGAGGTGGTGGATGTGAGAACATATAAAATGGTGGCATACCTGGAGGAGGAGGAGGAGGAGGAGGTGGTACTGGAAGATTAACACCAGGGGTTGTTGAGGGAGGAGGTGGTGGATAAAACAGTGGATGGAATGGTAACCCGTTTGGTAATACCATTGGTGGTGGAGGTATAGCAGTAGCAGCGGGTGGGATTGGTGGTGGTGCTATTGTAACATTATTATTATTATTAGAAATATTAGAAATATTCAATTGATTATCATCATTCATTTCATTTCTTAACATTGATAAAATATCTCTTGCACTTTCCATATCATTATTAACATCTTGATTATTATTAATATTTAATAAATCCAGCAACACTTTTTGATCACTTTTATTTTCTGTTGATGTTGCACTTCCCTTAATTAAATCTAATAATTCTGCAGCAGCAACTTCATTATCATCAACTTTATAAGCTTCTTGGTTATTATTAACACCTAACATAGATTTTAAAGCATTTGATTGAGTTTTTGATAAATTTGTTGCCATACCCTTTTGTTTTTTAATATATTTTTGTAATCCATGCATAAAAGGAGCTACCATGAAATACCCCCATTTACCATGACTTGATACATTTACAGGATTTCTATTAAATGCAGGTAATTGTGATACATCATGCCATGATATTTTTGAAATTTCTTTTCTAGTTTGAGGTATAAAACTTGTACTACCAGGTACACCTCTAACAATATATAATCTAATATTCTTTTGTCTAATCGTAACTTCAATATAATCATCTCTTTTCACATAAGGACTAATATCAAACCCAATTTCTTCATAAACTTCTCTTATAGCACAAATCATATCATCTTCATCTTTATTAATTTTACCTCTTGGGAACCCCCAACTTGCACCTTGTTTCCAACCTTTAACCATTAATGCTTTTGTCATTTTTTTATTTAAAATAATTGCACCTCTAACAGGAATTACACTTTTATATGATTGAAATTTTGCCAAATCTGTATATAAATCTTTGGAATATGCTTGTAAAATTGGACATGCTTGAAACAACTTTTCAACAAAAGTTTTTAACTTCATTGAAGGTAATGAAGGGTTTTGAACTCTTATAAAATCTTCATAAAACCATTGTGCTTCTTCTAATTGAAAAAATAATCTTTCTGAACTATTCAAATCTTCACTGGGGCAATTGATAATAAATCGAACTGCCAAATCTTGTAACGCATTCGCCAGTGATTCGTTCTTGAAACTGTACGATGACTCCACAGACATGTTTTTTTATTTTTTAAATGTATTGCGTTGTGCTTTGTCTGTTGATTGGAGTAATTCTTTGTGGATCGTATTATAATAGTGTGTTGATTTTTTCGTGTCGTTTGAGTTTTTGTGTGTGTAGTAATGATTTGGATCAAAATAGAAAGAATTATTGGGAGGATTAATTTTGCGGACCTATTACTATCGGATGGATAGATCACGTACAACTGCTTGTACGCTGGCAATATTAGAGTGTGCGGCGGAAGAAGCGTGGCTGCACTTTAAAAAGCCTACATATAGATTTGCGGGCGTGAAATTTCTTTTAAAGAAAAAACCCGGCAAATCGGAAGTTAGATAATTCTAAACGCACGGCTGAGTTTTTGATCTTTTATAATGATTTCCATCCAAAAAATTTCTTCCTCTATTACTAACACTTTAAAAAAAAAAAAAAAAAGAAAGAGAGAGAGAACCATAATAAAAAAATGGGTTGGTTTTGGAGCGACAATACTAACACAAACGATACTAATAATAATAGCAGCAAATGTCCTGTTAAGCATGAAAAGCCTGCACCAACTATAGAAGAATCGAAATGTCCAGTTAAACATGTTGAAAAAGAAGATAAATGCCCAGTACCACATGAACAACGACAGTCATGGTTTAACTGGGGTCAAAAGACTGCAGATGCAAAAACCCAACAACCTGAAACTCATAGTAGTGATTCATTGAATCCTTTAAATAATATGCCCGAATTAAGAAATCAAAGAGTTCCTGGTCAAAAAATCCCATTACCAACTCAAAGAACGCAATCAAGTATTCCAAGAGGTAGGAATGAATCAGATGGTGTATGGGAATATCCTTCACCTCAACAAATGTTTAATGCAATGGTCAGAAAATCAGGTTCAAGTGAAGATATCCCAGAAGATGCAGTTGAAAGTATGGTTGATGTTCATAATTTTTTAAATGAAGGTGCATGGGATGAAATTTTAAAATGGGAACAACAGTATACAAAAGAAATAGGAGTTGAACCAAGATTATTAAAATTTCAAGGTAGACCTGATGAATTAAGTCCAAGAGCCCAATTATTACAACTTTTGGGTAAAATTAATCCATCAAAATATGGTACTCAACCTCCTTTTGATAGACATGATTGGACTGTTTTAAGAGGTAGAGATCAACAAGTTCGATATGTTATTGATTATTATGCTGGTCCAGATGAAGATAATGGTATGCCTTCATTTTTTTTAGATGTTAGACCTGCTTTGGATTCTGTTGGTAGCTGTAAAGATCGGTTTGAAAAATTTGCATCTCCTTATTGGCAAAAGGCTTTAGGGAAAACTAACTAGGTTGTTAGTTTTTATTTTTTCCATTGATAATTTTTTGAAATATTTTCTTAGGGGTACACTAGCATTTTCATTTGTATCTTTATTTTTGTACTAATATTATTTATAGATTTGTTTACTTTTTTTTTGTTTTTTTTGAATTATTTTATAACTGTATATGATAACTCCTCTCACTTCAATAGAATTTTTTTACTTGTAACTTTTTTTTCTTCAAAACTACTCTGTTAATGTTGTAGTTTTTTTAAAAAGTAGCATAAATTTTGTTATCACCGTTGTTGATCCTATTGTTTAAATAAAGGTCATTTTTCAATCGTTGATGTATTTTTATGATTACTTTTTGTGGTTGCAGCGAATGTCAATATTCGGAAAAATGCCATATATTATGATTTAGTCATTTGTGAATGTCCAAATGTATACTTATAATATTGTTTCAAAAAAGCTTGTAAATAGCATACCATCCAGGTTTACAGCATGATGAAACTTCTAAGCTGCATAAAAATACTAGTGAGCTTGTGTCCTAATCATCATCAAAAATTATATCAATTATCTGAACAAACTCAGAAACTTTCTGGTCATGCAGCTATGAACAAGTTATTCATTGTATTAATAATTACAATGATAAGTTTTTGATAATTTAACATTCTATAAGGATTGAATGAGTAACCCAGAAATTAGGAGAACTTTTACAATTGAATTAGCACACTAATTAGGCAATTGCCACCTATATTATCTCATGGCCATATAATGTTGTTATACACTCTATCAGATGGTAACAAAAGAGAATTTTAAAAAAATGTCAAACTATTAGGTGTTTTAATAGTTATAAGGCTCGTAAAAACCACCTACACAAGCATAGGCTCTAGGATGTCTAAAGTATTTTACTGAGGGTTAATCTTAAGTTGTCCAACTGTAAAACACCATCATAACATCTTGTAATGATGTACTAGGCTTACAAGGTTTTTTAACCCCTTTTATAATCTAACTGTTACCTTAAAGTATTGATGGTGCATTTGGTACTTGATATGATACTGTCATAGAGAAGTGGCTCTCTTACTACAGTCAATGGTTGGATCAGCAGTATCGTGAAGCACTGCTGTTTCTCTTGATAACCCTCAAAACATACTCTAGATCGTCAAATTTTGGAAACAAAAATCAAGGTTAGGTATATCTAAATTTCTATAGAAAAGCTAGTAAACCAAGTGCCTATAATAGTGTGATGTATCCATGGCGATAATTTACTGAAACTCTTTCAATGGCTTGCAACCAAAACCCCAGGATTATCATAACTTATATGCATGGTATTATTCGGATTTGAATTACCGTTGCATCCTTCTGATATACCTGCTTTTACTAATAGATTCTAGTATACAAGAAAGTGTGTCCACAGTATTGATAGAGTACAGCTGGTTGGCATGTTGTAAGGGTTTTTTTCAAAGTATACCGGTCGTTATTCCATGTGGTTACTAAGGCATATCTGAAAATTTAAGTAGAGATCAAAATAATTAAAATATATATTGTAGCCTTACTTGATCAGGTAAGATAAGTATACATTATAATTGTAAATGTACAAGACTAATTTAGTAGCTATATCTCGAGTATCAGCCTATATCGATCGATACTTTATTCAAAAGTACAAGTTGCCCACGTACTTACTTGTACGTTTACTGCCTGCTGTGGAGCAATAATTTCCACAGTTTCTATATATAGAAGGTAGAAAGCTTCATTAGAATAAAACTGTACCACTGGTACTGTAATGCTTAATCGATTTTGTTTATCGATGGCCATCATGTTGTATCCTTTTGATTGAGCAAGGATTATGATGGTTTGGTGGGAACCCTCGTGAATTTGTCTCGAAATTTCACGATCGATCTGTGATCGACCATTTCCCCTGAACCCTGTAACTATGATATTCCAAATTGATAAAAAGCTTTTCCTCAGGGAGTAACTACATATCGTATAATTTAAGCAATATCCAAACAAAAATCAGCTTAAGCTCCGGTGGAAAATAACTACTATGATATCGTCCTCAAAAATATCAGAACGGTTCGTTTTGCCAAAGTGCATGTGCAAGCACTTATAATAGATCGCACAATCCAATACAAACCAGATGTATGTACTACTGTAGATAGCCACGCTTAGAACTTTAAAATAACTCTTTCCACAACACATTCAGGCGTTGCTTTACAAACATGTATCAAAATCGTACACCATTTGTTAATAAATTGTGGTGTAAAGAAGGAGGTTTAGTAACGGGTATTTTTCAAATATATATATCCAGCCACCACGAGCTTCAAATCTACCACTCGCTAAGTGTCAAACTATGATGGGTGTGTTCAGATCCAATCCTCGACACGATTTATTCGAAACGTATATACAATTGCTTAAGCTATAGTTTATAATCAGATCTGTTTCAAAAACCAAATTTAGCATGCATAAGTTTCGATAAAAAACCCAACCAATTGTTTGGTTTAGATTCAACCCTATAGTATACTGTGCACCGGTCATGTCATGGAAGGGTGTAAAATCATGATTGTAAGCCCGGCTAGAACAAAATATTCGTTCCCGATTCCTAATACATGTAATTTCATTTAATTGGTATTATCTTATCTACTATAGTGTATACATGGCCCTCTAACTCAGTAAGTTGAAAATTGGTCATTGCAGTGACCCTTCAATTGCAATCAAGATGGAATTGTTTCAGTTAGCCTAATGAAGTGCTAGGTTATAGCCGTGACTATCATATAAACATAACCGAACTCAAATTTTAATCAACGAGTTAAGATACTTGTAGATATGATGATTGTAAAAATTAAACAAACATCTTGTGTATATTTTCAAGATAGTTGCAATGGACAATAGTGAATATTCTATTATAACTATACCGTAAATATGTCACAGGTAGAGTAACATTCAGGCCTTAACCACGGTATTAATAGTGTATTTGCTTACCTTGCTTGCAAGTGATAATTTATGAAATAGTTATTAAGGGGTGTTTGACTCTCAATTCTATATATATCTGTATACTATAGTAGCAGCATGTTTCGGTGTACCACTTTAATCTTGATAAACAAATCGTTTTTAATGAAACTCATGCCAATTTTACAGTACAGGCCTTTATGAATACACATACATGAACCCCCGATTTATTATTTAATATATTCGAGAGTAACAATTGAATTAATTAATTGAAGCTGGATAAATCATTATCGGAGCAACTTATCTGATGACAACTATTTCTTTTATCCGAGATATCTGTATCCTAGAATATGAATCACGGACTCTAACCCAATGGGGTATAGATATTAGCCTTTCTATAATAACCAGGTATATTAAACAAAAACAAAATCAGGTTATTAGCACTGAAATTGCAACGCTAGCTTATTACAGTTTCCCCCCAGCTTGGTGGCCTTCAAATTTTTGATACAATGCATCACAAAATATTATAAAACCGCTTATTCTTATGGTAAACAATCTATTCAACATTGGTAAGTTTTATTACTTAAAGGGGCTGACTTTTTACTGTGTGCGGTAATTTTGGAAAAATGTTGAAGGGGTTCTGCAGGTTAAGCTATGTACCCATAGCTCTTTAAAAATTGTAATCCTAAATTTTATACAGACAACCATTGTATGCATGCATACTGATATTATTATCAAGAGCAGCTAGTTTGTTGAATGGGAATAGTTATGCTATATATTTATAAGCTTGGGACATTATATTCATATTGATAATTCATCCATATGCATTTGAAGAGTCTTGCATGCAATGTGAATTTCAAAGCACCATGGCAATACAAAAAGCTTATAGAGTTTGTCACCATATAGATATACCCTCCCTCTTTTAGTGCTGGACTGCTAAGTTTCGAGTATTTGCAATCAAGAATCTAAAATCTTAAATTTCCCTCACACTGAACTATATATATGTCTAAGGTACCAACTAAAACCTATTCATGTCTCAATGTCTTGAACCCCCCTTCGGCAATACCATATGGATTGCAAGTTAAACAAATAAAACTTTATTACCTACTAAAAACCATATCAAATCCCCGTTGATGATAACCCAGATTAAGAGCTTCAAGCTATATATCCTCATAAATACAGGTTCTTCTCTTCACTGAGACTTATTGAAATTCGTCTATATCGCAGTCCAACCTATTTCTCAGCCTTTGTTAGAATAGCTAGAAGAGTTACCAATTATGATATATGCCAGCTGTCGAAAGTGCAGAAACTTGAATCAATGTATATCACGGATACCGTATACAGAATTTAACAGTTCAGGCCAGTTTGATCATAATGTATCGTTCGACTAGATAATTATAATATATATGCATGGTGAAGTTGAGGCTATCTCGATCACTAGTGAACCTTAACTATGCTCAACTGGTTTTATATAAGTATTGTAATAAGATAAAGTTCAATAACCTCTAGGGTACATGTATATTGACGCATGTGCCCTGGTGATAAAATACCAGATAACAATCCAAAGAAAATAAACAAACATATTAAATTTACCACAGTGAACCTTCAATTCTCAAACCCTTTATAGTACAGTAGTGTAATAATATTACAAACACTCTCGATCGTGCACCATGGATCTAAAACCATAAAAGATCCGCGGATATAAGAGGGCTTGAATTCGAACAAAGTTTGAGCAAATATTTAGTTCATAGTGGCATTTTAGAATTAAAAATCAAATAAGCTGAGTAATCGAAGATAGGCGAACCTCGCTTCATTTCGCATAGCTGACTCAATTTAATCTTGAATAAAGTTCCATATACATTAAAACTATGTATCATATCAGGTGCATTTATTAGCTAATTATTACTATTAGTATAAATGTATCTGTACACTGATACCTCAGGTATTTCAATTGAAAGGGTTCTCTGGCCAATCTACCAAGGCTTTTAAAATCTATAATATTAACCAACCTCTTTGAAAATCAAACAAGAGTGCGTATACAACATACGTCCAAGATTTACATTGTTGATGGATTTCGGTCGTATACAGTACTATATTTTTTAGATTATTTAAAATCCCAGTGATCCAGTGACTGTGATGAGTATACTAGTGTATATATTCAGTGGCTTTTAAACCTTTGATATATAATTAGGATACGACAGGCTGAGGCGGCTTATGGTATCCGGATAATGATATCCACTAGGAAGCTAAGCACCGCATATACTCAGCATTAATTGGTGTACAGTGCCCCTTATAAGCCGCAGTTTCAACAATCTCATTTCAAGCACCAGAACTAACTGCAGGATCTACGAAATAAATACCATTTAAGTATTTAAGCAATTGAGTAATATTTGATTGGATTGAACTTTATTATACCTGTATACACCACTAATTATTGAGCTGGGGGGTTCTTCCAACCTAAGTTAACACTGGTCAAATTACAGTCATTAATTAATTGTATCGACCTGAATCTATCAGATTCACCGCTTCAAATGATAATATGCTCAACGTTTACTTTGCTTTAATTAATTTCATGAATGCATCGATCCAATAAAAAGTTTAGGTTCGATATAGAATTAATTAAAAAAATAAAGCTGGTAAGAATGAAGGTGCAAGCTTATGCTATTAATACAAAAAAATATTTCGACAAAATAATATGGATTAACTAAGTTTAATATTTTTGCAATTCCATGGCCATTCCATTCTTTTAAATAATTAATAATAGTCTTTTGAAAATATCAAGTGGTCATAATCCAACCCAACCACGGAGAGTAAATCATTGAAGTGATCGACCTCAAATAGATTCCCTCCTCACTTTAATGGGCTCTTGAAGGATGTAAAAACGAACATACACAGTGTAATTCCAGAATTCAGTATACTATATATATATATTCTATAGGATGGGTCCCAGATAACCTGTCAAATTTCACACCCTGAATCAGTCTCCTTGAAATTTAGAAAAAAAAAAAAAAAAAAAAAACCTTCTCAGAGTGCCATCCCATTTTAATAGGGATGGCTAAACTGTCTTATAAAATAAAGGATTTGCACTCATTACTTCACCTAAATTCTGGCGCTTGAAGTATCAGCCTGAGAGAAAAAAAGGTTGTGAAAAAAAAGAAATTATGCAGCCAGTGAGTATACTCACTATAGAGTGAACAGGGCTAAAGTTAGTTACCCATGCCTAAGACAGCTGTTCAACCCGATCCATCGATCGATCGAAAATTTTAAAGTGCCATCAACAACTACTTTTTCTAACGGTTTTGGTCACAGTAAATCGTGATTGATCAAGAACTGGGATTCAGGGTTCATTGAACTCTTCTATCATCACTCATCCTTAAATAATTTTTCAAAAATATTGAAAGGATGAAGGATAATTATGGAACCAACCCATGATGGGTATTAGAAAATGAGGTTTCATTAACCGTAGGGTTTCACAATAAGAAAATCTCGGTTCGAATCAACAGGAGGTTTTTCAACACTCACTGAGATTTTCAAGTGCAGAAATTAAAAGAGAGAGAGAGAAATGAAAGTCATTGTTAAGGGGCAACCACTTGTACAGCTGCACCACTTCTCAGTATACAGGACCATTTTCTTACAAAGGCTTGAGACGGGGGGATTAGATAGGAAAGCAATAAAATTTCATGCATGAAAAACAATCTTTTTTTCTAATTTTAACAATTGATTGACGTAGTGCGAAATATGCATAATTTTGGTACCAAAATAAAAAAATTATTAAAACTTGAAGTGGTATCTACAGTTATGATAATTAAAATGCCACAGCTACCTGCTGCTTTGGATACTCACTTTTTTTTTTTACTGCAAAAGCTGTACTGTACGAAATTTTTTTTTTTTCTCTCTCATCAATAGGAAGGTACCAGGTATTTAATGTATTGCATATCCTCTTGTTCTCCTTAAATTTTGTTTTATTTCACTCTCTTCTTATATCCATTGTACCCTTCCCGCTCATTAAACATAGAAAGAAAAAAATGAGGACACTGGAGGATATGGAGAGAGATGCTTGTGATCAAACACTATACGAATATAGTGAAGATATTGATATTCACCTAGAAGTTATGGAAAATATGACCATATGTGACCCAAATATGATGGACTTACAACCAGAATTAGAATGGAATTTACGACCTTATTTGATTGATTTTATTACAAATGCTCATTATCAATTGGGATTAAAAATCGAAACGTTTTTTCTAGCAGTTAATTTATTAGATAGATATTCATCAAAAAGAGTCATACATAAACGACATTATCAATTAGTTGGATGTAGTGCATTATGGATTAGTAGTAAATATTGTGATAAAAAAATGAATATACCAACATTACAAGAATTAAAAAAATTATGCTGTGGAGCTTATGATACTCATATGTTTATACAAATGGAATGTCATATTTTGAATACTATTGAATGGAATTTAGGTCATCCAACTTGTGACATTTTTATTGATAGGTTATTAGAAGAAGAAAATTTAAATGATAAAGAAGTTCAAATTTGGAGACAAGTAGCGTTATATTTATGTCAAGTTTCAACATTTTATAAACCAATGTTAAAATATTCTTCAAGTTGTATAGCAACTGCTTCTATAAGACTAGCTGGACTAGTAACAAATAATGTTTGTTTTAGTGATCAATTTAGTTCAATAGAAGATGAATGTTTTGACTTATTGGCTGGTATTGTTCAAAGAATAGTATTATCAAGAAATTCAAAAACTTCCGCAGAGAAAAAATATTCAAAGAAACAATATTATTATGCTTATAATTTAGTTCAAAGTTATATTTCTGCTGTCATTGCTCAAGCAGCAGCTCAACAAGAATTGGAACGATTAAACCAACAGCAACAACAACAACAATTAAATTCTTATGATCAAAATTATAACACAGCTCAACAAGTATCAATCCATCAAGCAAAATTAGTTCAAGTTGGTCCAACAAATTCAAATTACTCAGCCGCATTACCTACACCAACTTGCAATTACTCACCTGAAACATACTATACCAACCAACAAAATTATCCTATTTATACTAACAATAATCCTGCATTGAACAATAATAGTTCACGGACAATCACTCCACCTTTACAATCTCATGAGTTTAATGTAGTATCTAGTAACTCAAGTACTAGATCAAACTCTTCTGCATCAACTTTAACTGATAGTATTATTAGTGGCAAAAACTCTGCATCTTCAAGCATTTCTAGCATTATCACTCCTGTTAATCATAAAGATAGGGGTTTGGGGTATGTTACTCCTCCCTTCACACCATCATTCGCATAAAAAGTTATTAAAAATATTCAAAAAAAAAAAAAAAAAAAGAGACATTTTGGGATACAAAACTAAAAGATTATTATTATTAATCGAAAATTTATGAAAAGAGAACTTAAACTTACTAATATATTAATTTATTGCTATTCATTGAGTTATTCAGTGTATAGTATTTCTACTTGAACTATATATTTTCATGTGTTTTTTTTTCCCCCATCATGTAAGCTTATAGATCCATGGATAGAGGAATTTTGGATGCTTGTTCCAAAGATGTTTCAAATCGATCTTGAAAATCTTGGGCCCTGATCATAATCGAGGATCCATATATATATATAATGCAAACATGCATGGTGGGTATTGATCAGTTATCAGTTTCCTATAGTTGCACATATAAACTTGTATAAAATGCATTTCAAGTATGGCTCAGTGGAACTTTAATCTTGCGTATTAAAACTTTTAGCATTGCTATCTGAGTATACATATATATATATGATACTATATATCAACGTACGTCGCGATGCGTCCATGGATCCGGATGCAGACTTTCAAAACTCAATAATCTCGGCTAAGTCACTCGCTATAACATTGTACTAACCTCAATTACTGAAGTATCTAAGAAAAACAAATTTTCATAATTGTTAACTACATGCAACCCAAGAACCAAATTGTAACACTTAAGCACACTGGCTCCTCACACAGTGAGTTCTTTCCAATGAATTTTCTCACCGAGCTTGAGCCTTCAATGGTACGAAACGTCGGTGAAACAGCAACAGCACCCAATACTGTCACAGGCACCACAAAACTTCAAGAAGCAAGCGCCTCCTCTATTAATAAATCAATCGGCAGGACAACCGAGTTGTAAGAGTTTCAAACCTCCAATTGTCTGAAAAATTCTCGAGCAATTCATTATAAATGGATATTTGAGGTCATTATTTATAGTATCAGAATATATATATATATATATATATTCTGATTATATATTCTGATACTATAAATAGTTATACTCATATATACATGGTCATAAAAATTAAACTCTTATTGAGGTATTAATTATAGCTAATAAGGATCAATGGCTTAGCAAATTTGAATTGACTGGACAGAAGTTAGCTGATGAAAAGTACCAAAAGCTTCAGTTGTGAGGTGATTATATGCGGGTAAATTTTTTTTAAGAATGCTACTATAGAAACGTAAAGTTTTAATGCATCCTGTATGCTTTCGCTTTTTATACAAGCTTCAACATTAAGCACCACTGCTAGATCTCGAGCTACATGGTATACCATGGTAGGATGCTGATGGGCCCTCGAGGTACCGTAATGTGAAATTTTTTCTGCAGTGACCGGATTAAAATGATCTACTCCGAACTAATTTTTTGTAAAGACTGTTAAGCCAAGTGATAGCATTTCTACCATCAAGCTCCATGGACTCTAATTGTCAATATTGTTTTAGCTATATATCTAATATAAATTTTGGCCCAGTAGTACTTGCTGTGCTGCATATTTTAATCTCAAAGTTTATAAGGAGGCTTATAAGGGCGAATTTTATAAATAAAGAAATTGGTTCAACTACTAGTTAGAAAAGCCGACTCGCTGTGACGTCAAGAGTAATTGAGGGGCCAACCATAAAGAAGAAACTTTTCAGAATTATATTCGGATAGAAAGAAGGCAGCGTACTAACACCACTCATCGTTTGAGTTAAGCAGGAAAAAGGGGTGAAATTATATGTATATGATTTGTGGCTAGAGTTAACTGTAGTATACTGTAGTATACTGTACGCGGTCAAGTAGCGAGGGCCTCTCAATAGTAAATTTATTTTAGTACCGACTGGCTCAGTGCTTATTATTTTTACGTAATATTCAGCTCAGAAGTGCCAGCCTAGGCTCAGTTTAAAGTCTGACTACCTGGTAGTTTATGATAAGTATTGATCCTAATCCAATTTAAATTTCCTTAAGGTTTTTTTTTAGTCCTATCTTATCCTATACGGATATATATCAGTGCCTGATCCTGAAGTAGTGGGATATTAAACGGATTTTTGTATATCCATATATCATCATATGATATTATATTGCAGTGGTACAACATGGAATGATTTACCTGGTCAAATATTGAATTCAATTTAGATTGTATTTGACTCATCAAGTCGATTTACCTCAATTGTAAAGACAATATATAATACTCGAATAAAGAAGCTACCTTGATAGATCCATGGTGGTAAAATTTTGGATGAAGAAATGCTAAAGCGGTGCTCATCTTGTTTGGAAATCTGAAACTTTTGAAATGAAGCTTGCATACACGCTTTAGTATAGCACTATAGCAATCTTCAGCGCATCTACACAAGTTTGAAATACGAATCAATTATAACTATAGGAAACTAAACTAAGCTGTTAAACCAACTCTGTTTGTATCTTTATAACAGTCCTTTCTAGACTACTCAAGTTCTGCCATAAGACTAGTTATTATCTATTTCATATTATATGTATGCTACCCCAGCCTATAGATCTTAAATTGTATTATCAACCTCCCTAAATTCAAGATCTGGCAACATTTTTTATCCCCACTATAGATCTCCACCTTTTACAGTCCAATATTACTATATGATATGACTGGAACCCATTGCAATGTTAAGTGTCGTATATAGGAAGCTTTCAAAAAAGTTGTACAGATCTATAGCGATATATACAGACAAGTTTCTTTGAACTGAATATAAATATACCCTAATTAATGGTATCGATGATTGAAATTTTCGAGATGAAAAATTATAGGTTAAGCATATTTTCATTACCAAAACCTATAATACGCCAAAAAAAAAAAAAAAAAAACCCTTCAGAATAAGCTACCAGGTAAATTATAAACTGGCATTTATTATCTCATTCTCCGCACTGAAAATTTTTATTTCTCCGCGATGATAATGCAGCCATTATTTTGGTACCTTACAAATTTAAAGCTGGTGCAGGTAAAAAGCTTAATGAAAAATTACCTATCAGACATGATTCCTAGACATTATATACCTATCATAGAAATTAATTCAGATCTTACAACCATTGCAAGTATACTATAGCGAATCAATTATTATTACTAGGAGCACTTTTTTTGTTTTTCAGCAAAGCAACTAATATTGGACTCACTAATGATTTTAAAAACTTTACAATTGAATTAAATATAAAGTAGAACTATATTCGAGAATTGAGGGATCTTGAGACTAAGATGGTGCTATTTATTGTGTTGCACTACATGTTACTATCGTTTGAATCATTCACGATCACTACTTATAATGCACTTTCACTAGTATTTAGACGTTAATCTTTTGATTATTCATGCAGAGAAATTTCAGTCCCTTTATAAGTTTAAGATTGTTTAAGTTGATACATATACAGAATATCTACAACTGTTAACTGCATTAACTTATAATGTTACCAACTATGTGGAATTGTTTAAAAAATTTTTAGGCTTTATCTGATCGTACCAGCTTACTATAACGCGTTCTGAAAAAGTTTTATCATTAAGGATATTTTACTCCTGATCATCGATACTGTTACAGTGCACCATGGTGAGGCAGAATTTCAAAACGAAAACAAAACGTATTTTTCGTTAGCTCATTTTTTTCGTGATTTATAATAACGCAATTTTGACAGGGATTGTTCGGATCTTGTACGTTTATAAGCAAAATACAAAATTTAACGGACTGAGCAAGTTTTGAATCATATATACTTCTACCATGCATGGCAGCAAGTAAGGCCCCCAGAGCTAATAACCCATCAACATTGAATGTAATTAGACTAATTTACTGGTAAAATCCAGTGTCATAAATCTTGTAATAACGCTTCAACGTTTCAAAGATTAATAACATGTATCATCCTCACTTTATGGATATCATCATCTATCTTGAGTTACATGCTGAGTCGAGGATCCAGATACAGCTCTTGCTATTATACTTCACAGTAAGATATTCACGCATCCATACAATTTTAAATTTAGAATCTCTCCTAGGCTGTTCAGCTTTGAATCAAATCCCCAATTTAAAATTCCCCCGACATAACCAGTAGCGCCTCCGATCAAAGTCTCCGATCCCAATTACAGTCACTACTGTCCCAGTTCCGCCACCCAAATATTCGCCATCACTCACCCCCCTATAGCTTTTATAATATACTGCCTTGTCCAGCTTAGAATTTTAAGGTTGCTTCGCCGAATTTCCTTTCTTGTTACAAAGTCCGTGAGTTAAGGTCCGCTTCTCTCCGCTTGCGCCGCGTTGGTACTGCTTGAATGAACTAGAAGCCACAAATCAAACACTTTAATCGTATATCGCCTCTACAGCTGGTAATTTTTTGATTTGAAATTTCTAGGATGTTTAACAAGTGAAAAAATTGGCTTATTTAGGAAACTAAGAAATTTTCTGCATCACCAAATTAATCTATCTTTAAAATATCAAGTAAGATGGTAAAGAATGAGTTAAAGTCAATATTAGATGGTAATTGTTTAGAGTTGATAATTTTTCATTACATTATTGTAATAAATTATTAGAGAAGAAAAAGAATTTTATCTTTCTCAAGATCAATTGAGTATGATAGGGGTTATTTAAAAAGCTAATGCTTCGAATCGTTATAGAAATTTCTATTACCAGTAAAATTAAATGCTGCTTACTCGATTCGATTTGATACATTTGATACATCTCGATTGTACTGCCTTCTATTCATAGCATAAAGAATAGCTAATTAATTCTAATAGAAATTGCTGCACCCATCATTGGCCAATTCGAAAACTATACATGTAGTATACCAAAAAAGTATCTCAAACCTTCTTGGTTCGTCTATGATTGAATGGATTAATTGGTGCACGATATCCATCCGGATATTTCATTGATAATGAGTTGGGGTAAATATAAAATCAAACACAAATTTAAAATGATTCAGAATCTCATGTTTATAAAACAATATTAGAATAAGAGAAATGAATTCATTAAATACTGCTATCACCGTTGAGTATTGTACTAAGAATAAGACGATATCTTAAGATTTTAATAATCATGAAACCTTAAGAACCAAGCTACGATCTCTTGAATTTGCAGAAGAATTAACAACAATACGTTTGATCAAGTTGACTACTTATAATCAATATCGTAATTTCTAGCAACGGAATTTCTTGACATTAACTTAATATAATACACAACGTAGTATAACAAACTAAAAATTTGTCCATTAAGTATTCATATTTGATGTAAAATAGTCCATTTTACGGTTATAATTTGTAGTGAATAAAGTGTAATCTATTGTATACATTTTGAAACCGGTTAAGCGCTCGATTCAACGCAGCCAAAAAAAAAAAAGAGAAAAAAAGATCAAAACAAAGAAAAAAAATGCATAAAAAATCATTGCAAATTAAAAATTCAATTCGAGAAAAACCTAACGGGCGCGTTTAAAAATACTCAGCGCTTAGAAAAGAATTAAATTACTACCGCAACAAAAATCATGAAATTTTACCAAAATAAATTTAGAATAAAAAATGCTGCGCAACGCAACTTCAAAATTGTAATAACCTATGCTTAAAGAGAACAAAAATTTCATTCTTCTGTGGTTGTGGCAACAACACCAAAATACTTTCTTTTTCTTTCTTTTTTTCCTAATCCATCCATTTCTTTCAAAAAATCATCATCAGAAAAAAAAAAAAAATACAAAAAAAAACGACGCATTAAAAAAAATATTTCTTGAGAAAAATATATTATAACTCCTTTTTTTCATCTCTTTTCTAAATTTTTTTTCTTTCTTCACTCTTTCTTTTTATTTTTATTTTTTTCTCAATTTACAACTTTTATTTTTTTTTCTCTACAACACCAATAATTGGATATAAAAAAACTAATTCCATTCATTCATCTTTCATCATCCATACTAGTTTTTTTTGTATTCCAGTTATTTTGTTTAGTTATTTTTTTAGTGAGTTTATTATATTACCAATATCAATAGAATAGTTTAATAATGGCAGTTACTACAAGCGCTTCTTCTACATCTTCCACCAATCCAATCAATGAAAAGAAATCCAAAAAATCATCTGCTAATAGTAATGAATTAACCCCGGATGATGAATTAATTGATATTTGTATTCAATTATTAGAGTCTATTTATCCAAAAGGTCTAACTATTAAAGAAATGGCTAGTGAATTATTATTGGAACAACAACCTGATCATATTAAAGCTATTTGTAGATCTTCAACAGTTTTATCAACTAAATTAAATTCATTTTATAGAAGGTGTCATCCAGATTATCGAACTTCAATAAATGATAGATATCCAACTTGTCCAATTACACGTCAAGTATGTCCAAATCAAACTAATCGGTTAATGTATAAATTTGTTAAAGAAGAAGATCGTGCAACCAAAGCAAGTGCTAACCCACCTTTATTAAATCAATTCAAAAAACAACGGCCTATTAGTCCTCCACCAAATGATGATGAAGATGAAGATAGTAGCAATTCAAATGATGATGAAAATGACTTGAAGGTTATGACTAGACCTTTATCACCTCCTCCTGGTCCAGATTCACCACCAAATGATGATTCATCTTCATCAGATTCAAAAAAGAATCATTATATGTTGAGAAAAGTTATTAAAAAGACACCACATGCTTATATACCACCATCAAAAAGAAAATCAACTGGTGGAATTAGTCACGGTGGGAAATATAAAGTTACTAAAGATTCTACAAAACCAAGAAGTTCAAGTACTTCAAGTATTTCAACAATTTCAAATCGACCAAATCCTTATTATGAAGCTATTAGTATTGCAGTTATGGATTCTTCTTATTCAAAGCCTTGGATTGAAGATGCTAAATGGGAAGATTTTACTAGTCCGGAATCTATTTCATTAGATGATTTGGATTCTTTATTGACTTGAACTAAATGGTTGGATTATTGGCTGTAACTTATAAAAGGATCCGAGTGTTACTAGTTATATATCAGTAGCATACGGTAATTGAGTGAAGGGAAGAAAAATAAATGGGTTGCTGTGTTGGATGCATTAATACTGCAAAGTACAGGGAAAAATTCGGTTCCTCGAGGTTTTTGCGACAAATTGGATTTTCAAGTGGTTTAAACGGTTTTGGAATTTCAATAAAGTGTTGAGGCACTAAAAGTTGTGGGTTATAAGCAGTTGTAGTTGCTAAAACCAGTCAAGCGCAACCAAATTTTGAAATTAATGAGGTGAGATTTATTTCCTACATGCTGAGGGGTCTTAGATGCATTAAATGATGCAAGTTTTATGCATCAGTCAATGTCTATTCTTTAATCAACTATTTGAATGACCAAAAGTCTATTATGGATTCTTAAGGTGAATATTTGTTTTATACCATACAAAAAGAAGATGCATCATTTGGAGACTAATGAGAGTGTAATGATTGGGTTGGAAAATTACTCACGTTAATGGGTTCGCATTTGCCACCCATATGTCATCACTGTGTTTCCAAAATTATTATTAAAGTTTGAAGATTTTTAAATAACAAAATGACTAACCAAATACTCATTAAACAAAAAAAAAAAAAAAAAACTTTATTGGCTTTTACTCAAGGTTTTTTTACAATGTTTTAATTGACTCGATCATATAAATTCTTTAATTTGTTTGGGTACGTTAAAAGTTATCTAGTATGTATATAAGATGTGTGTAATAGTTTTTATTTATTTGAAAAAAAGTTGCATTGTTTTTGCAAGATAATGATGAACGTTCTTGGGCTTGTAGATGATGGTACCACTCAATAAAATTAGGATGATTTTTTGAGGTTTTACTCAGCTGTAAATTAGAGCCTCAAAGTATTGAAATTTGCAGATCATTGAAAAATATTTTTTAGTATGGATGTATATTGCCAGGTAATGCGACCCAGACTACTGATACCAATTATGGGGGTCGATTCATCACTATGATCACCATGATGGGTAGGGCTGTACTTAAAAATTCAATCTCAAAAATACACTACCACTTTCTTATAGTGGTGGTGGTGGTGAATATTCAAGCCGATGTAAAAAAAAAAAAGCACGTCTTAGTTTTAGGTATTTACACCACTTGAAATGCTAGCCGTGCTTACAGTATCTCAGAGTACCTGACTAGAGCATGCCTTCATAAAGCGATTATTCTCTACAATTTGATAAAAACTTGAATACATTAATGGATTAAAAAAATTTAGACTATTTTGTGAATTAAATAAAAATGGTGTGTATAAAGTGTTGAACAACACAATGTGATGATATGATAATAATAAAAATAATAGTAAACTAATTGAAAAATAAAAAAAAAATACTTATTCTCCTGTTCCTTAACTTACTTTGTGTGCTTTCCTAATTGTTCTTTACTTCAAAAAATGTATCTTATTGAAGAAATTAAATATTCATTCTCGAGGCTATAGAATAACACAACAACCACTTGAACCACCACTTTTTTTTGTTCCAGTAACCAATAATGAAGCTCTAGTAGCTACTTCAAAAACATCATCAACTCCCTCACCAGTTAAAGCAGAACATTCCAAATATCTCCTACAACCCATTTCTTTAGCTATAATTTCTGCTTCCTTAATATCAACAAATCTACCAGATCGTTTTCTAACTTCTTCTATAGCTTGGGGATTATTTCTTAAATCTTTCTTTAATCCAACTAATATTACTGGAACATTTGGGCATCTTTCATTAACTTCTTCAATCCATTTTGTGCGTGCGTTGTCTAATGAATCTGGTGTGTCTACCGCAAAACCAATAAGAATTGCATGTGCTTTTGAATATGATAATGGTCGTAATCGTTCGTATTCTTCTTGTCCTGCAGTATCCCATAATGCTAATTGAACAGATTTCCCATCAACTCGACAATCTGTTACATAATTATCGAATACTGTTGGGTGATACTCTTTTGGAAATTCACCTAATGTGAAAACGCAGAGTAGTGATGTTTTCCCACATGCACCATCTCCTACTATGACTAATTTCCTATTCAAATGTTAGCAATTTCTTTTGATTGATTCGGTTGGGTTCGATGATTTTGATCCTCGCGCTTAGTTTGGAAAAAAAAAAAAGGATGACTAGATGCTAATAAATTTGTATATTCAATTGATTAGTTACTAGATTAATTAATCAATATCATAGTATCAACTTTAAGCGCTAGCATTAACTAAACCATTCAAGCCCTGACCAAACTAGATTGAAATTGATAAAAAGTGTATGTACTTACCGTTTAATAACTTCTCCTGTTGACATGGTATATTATAAATATTAATATGAGTTCTAATTAATGCTTTTTTTGTTTTTTTGTTTCTTAATGTCGAAAATATATCGCGCTTCAAAAAAAATTGTTCTATATGCCGTGATATCCTATCTTAAACCTACTGTATATTGTGTCGTGTTCCGTGGTATAAACAAAATGTTCAATGTTGTGTTTATAATAATTTGGGTATTAAAAAAAAATGCTTATGTTTAAATAAGATGCTAATAAATGTTGGTGGTATTAAGATGTCAAATATATAAGTATGATGCTGTTAAACTACTTGATAACAATATAAATAGTAATTTTAGTCTTTAATAACTCTTTGGTTATAGTATTTGTTCTATAATGAATGATAAATAATGATAAGTAAATGTTGTGTTAGTAAACTTTTTTTTCTTTCAAAACTTTATCTGGGTGGTGGTGGTGGCTAAAAAAGATCCTCCTCCCAATAATCTAATGCTAGAGTAATGTATTGATGAGTATTAATGACCGCAACTCGGAAAACCCTTATTTTACTAGTGGATGATACTATCAAAATGTGCAGCTAGAAGCCCTCCAATTGACTAAAATATGATAGAATTTGATGAAAGTTGGGTAAAAAAGTGGAGGCTAAAAACTCTTCTTATGTTGTTATGATGGCTGATAGAGTTGGAAAAAAAAAAAAAAAAAAGGTTGTTGTTAACAGGAGTGGAAAAAAAAAATGTGTTTGTGACGGTTTAGAAGGCAGCAAGGCAAAAATAATTTTTAGGACTTCAAAAAGTATTTCATGTATTTTTTTAAAAAAAAAACTGTGTCTAGTTTCTATAAAACTTTAGTGTAAGAAGCTCAAATGGCTAAAGGTGAGACCTGACAAGCCTGAAAATAAATAAAAAAATATGACTGCATCAATTCAGAAATTTAAGGTTCTACTCAGATTAAATCTGGCGGTGCGGTGCAGTGCAGTGCAGAACGGGTGGCTGCTGGAAAAGATTACACTATAGTGTTTGAACAGAACGCGACGACCTACCTGGAGTGTAAATAACAGGTTTTGAAGGGACACTGCCTGCTATTCATAGCTGAGATTTCCTTGCCTGTGTTAGTGCCTGATCCATTCCGGCCGGTGGTTTAAACGTGTCAGCCGCGGTGGTTCCTTGAGGACCTGAACAGTTTGAATGAATTCTGAAGGGGAATGGCCTGGGGCAATATATATCCAGGCAATAAAAATTTAGGAAGAGAGGGCTGAGCCGCTTTCTGAAAAAGCTAACGTTGGTAAGTTATAGCGGGGTGGGTGAGACGGACGGTTCGGTGCACAATTTAAAGGTGCTTCCGCGAACTGGTGCGTTTTTCTGTGTACTTGCTTAAGCCAATTGCAAGACATGGAATTATTCTAAATTAAAGAAGCTAAAAAATGTTATATCATCGATAGGTTCTACCTGTCAGTAGATTTTTATTGGAAAGTTGACTATCCAGGATATAAGAATCTAGAATTATAAAAGCGAGTCCTGGAATAATTGGATTGGTGATAAAATTGACACGAACCAACGTAGCTGCTGGTAAGCATATATGGATGATAATTGACTGGTTTATGGCCGGCTAAGGCATGCAAATTTGATCAAAGATACTTTGTCCATCCTGGATGTACTAACTTTATACGCTATCGGAGCAAATAGAATACAGTAGGATCCTCGATTTTTATAGGCCCTTGCAATTCATGCATGGGTGTTACATAGTACTTCCTAGGTTACAATATTACCATACACTGATATCATTTGAGGAGTTCTAGCTATTTGAACTAGCTATAGCTTTAAATTAGATACCCAAGTGTCTAGAAATTTCTGCATAAACGACAATATTCAGTTCATCTTGATATTCTAGTTTTTATACCAAAAATGTGATTGGGATATATTCTACTGCGGTAATCAATAATATATACTATATAATTAGCTGTTTAAAAATCAATTGTAATTATGGATTTATCGGTTTTCACTATATATATTTCTAACTAAAACTTTGTAACTTGAGACAATTGATCTATTTATACACCTGTATGGACCCAGCGATTGGAACCTACAAGGTATGCTCACATAAACCAATAAGGTACGAGTAACTAATGATAGAAATGTAATTATAATACCTCTTATGTTTGGAATAAATAACTCAAATTGTTGAGATTAAAAAAAAAGAAAAAGAAAAAAGTATACATATATTTCAAGTGTTTTATTTCATCATTTGTATTTTCTCCAATGTGGGACTCAATATATATATCTATATATCAGTTTTAAGCATGCACATAAATAATGGAAGATGACCGTCAACGTGATTGACCGCATCCCCTGAATTTTTTAAAAAGTCGCGGTGTAATTTGTAATATATTTAGACCTTGACAACAGGCTACCTATCAACTCAAGAATATATATATAGGATAATCCTAAAATTACATGCATTACTATATGTTCTGTTGTGACAAGCCCTCTCAATCCTACACAACTGATACACAATATTAAGCTGCATCTATTTGTGAATGTGTACAATACAAAGCATTTATGCATGCTTGAGCTTAGAATAACTATCTATCGGCTGTTTTTCAGCTAAAATGACTATGTCTTTGATCTTATTAGTTCAAAGCATAGCACTAATTTTATATAAATAGATTCTGTTCGATATGGTCTTGTACAGTAGGGTGTAAATCTTATACCAGGATAGTGGTAATCTATTTATAGATAATCAAGCTATTTATAAGGCTAGCCATGTTTGAGCATTTAGAAATCAGGATGGTTTTTTAGATTATCGATGCACGAAGTATTTATATGCATAGGTGAGGATAAAAATAACGAAAATACTTGATGAACTTTGGCCATTTCGACTTTGACCAGATTTAATTTGAGTCCTAGGGTTAGATTGATTTGATTGTCTTGTTTGGAAACAGTAGTTGTTGGTTCTGCTCCTTCACAAGCTGTAATATAATCGGCTAATGATACTCCATGTTCTAAAATTTCTTGACCAACGCTTGCTTCTAATGTATATTACTTACAGTCGCACCATTTACCGTAACAGTAAATACCGGAACGGAAAATATAGAGCGGTAGCTTCTGACTACGCACAGGCCAAGCGCTAGTTTAATATCAGGCCCATATATAATTCAAGCCGCACGCTTTGCGGCCACATTAATGTCTTTAACAGTACTTAAGTTTCTTCATTTGTTGGTTATCCCGATACAATTAAAAATCGGAAGGATACTAAGCTCATTAATTTTAAACAAGTCCTTCCCCTTGATTTTTCTAAAATATTGTCCTGATGCTTTTGCCCTCCCCTTAGTAGACCCCAGTGTATAACTCCAAAATCAACAGGAAACGAATTTTTTTGTTATCCGTATACTATAGAATCTGGAAAATTGCTTAGAAATAAAAAAGAATAAATACTTAGTATGAGTTACTGTTTCTGGTATCTACCAAGTTCGAAAATTATAATAGTCTGGGTTTATTCTTGATACCACTTGAGGTCGTTGTGGGTTAAGGTTTTGAGTGGCGTTTCAGCCATCGGTGACTAACCACGACTGATAAGGGTAAAGCTGGTTAAAAGTATATATTAATTTTTGAGGTTTGTAACGTTCAGCTGGTTGATTGATCGATAAGCGAGAATACAGTATGCTGACATTTTTTGTTTGCAAAGTGATTCAATGTAGTGTATAAATTAAAAACTTCAACTAGCTATTTGCAAGCAAATTGATGGTTATAATGGATTTAGTATGTGCAAGCAATTAAAATAATTCTATTATATGAAAACAATACAGTGATACTTTAAATTGTTTTGAAGCAGCTAGCTAATTGCGGGTAATTGTGGATCTTCACTGATACGATTTTGTTGGTACTTTAATTGTCATAGCAGTATAGAAACAGCCAAAATAATATAGTGAATCCTGTATCAAAATTTAGTACAATTTTTCAACCAAAGTAACTTATAAAAAAATGACTTGATGCCATGGTTTATAATGTCAAGATTTTCGATCGTGCATATAATACAAAGGGTGCCTAGTGCATAAATTGTTGATGAGCTAAGTTAACTAATTAAAACAACTCCAACGGCTTTTACAAACTATAACCTTACAAGCTAAAAATCCAGAAGGTCTCTTTACAAACCATTTAAAGCAGTGAATACTGTACCACAAATAATCTGTCACACTAAATAACCTTGTAGTTTATCCTTACACCCCCAAATCATCGCAACCTTCGAGATCATGATGAGTATACACAAACTAAAAAAAGGAGTACAAGCATCAATAATACCACAGCTTGAACAATTTTAAAACCTCAAATTAATAGTAATAATAAAGAAAAAAAGTTTCCACCACCAAAATTTTCTCTTCCTTCTGTGTAGTAAAATTACCACTGCCTAAGTCCCTTTCTAGCGCCTAGATCCCCTTTTTAAGGTTTAAATACCCAACCACACACAATTTTTCTTCTCTCTCTTCCCTACACACACCAAAAAATTGACACACAATTTTTTTTTTTTTTTTTACTTTAATTGTTATCGACACTCACAAAATTCATTGATTATCAATCGACATTAATTTTTTAAAGTTTACCCCATTTTTATTCATTCAACTCCATCCCACAACACACTCTGGCAACTCATACAAGCATTATCAATACCCCATAGCACAAGAGAAAAAAAATATTACAATACAACCATATTTATTATTAAATTATTCTTATTTATTTATTTCTAAACTCCGAATACCAAATAAATGTCGAAGAAATCAATGCAAGAAACTTTAGCGTCAGCGGAGCCGGCGCATGGTAAAAAACCTGGCGCTAAAGCGATTTATTCAAAAGATGGTTCAAAAGTTATACAAGTTCCTAATAGTAATAACAAACAAACGAAGGGTGAACTTTATTATAGTGATGATGATGTAGAGGAAGAAGAAGAAGAAGAAGAAGATTATGATAGTGAAGATGATATTGAATTAGTTGCTGGGCATAATATTAACTTTGAATATAGTAGTAAACCCATACGGAATTCAACAAATATCACTAATAGTATAAATCGACGAAGAAAAAGTAGTAGTAGTAATTCTAATGGTCATATGCAGCATCATCATAATCATCACCATCATGATCATAATAGTAATCAAAAGAATAATGTTCGACTACATCATGATGGCCATGGTATAACAATAAATGATATTGATTTTAGCTCACCTCATTCGATAGTTAGTGCAGCAAATGCAGCAGCTTCAACCATAGCAGCATCATCGAAATCTAAAAAGAATAAGAAAGAAGATAAAATTTGGGATACGAGTACTCAAGAAGAAAGAGAACGAATTAAGAAATTCTGGGCTGAATTAAGTGAAAATGAAAGAAGAGATTTAGTTAAAATTGAAAAAGATACCATGTTACAAAAAGTTAAAGATCAGCAACGTCATGTATGTTCATGTAGTGTTTGTGGTAGAAAAAGAGCAGCTATTGAACAAGAATTGGAAAGTTTGTATGATGCTTATTATAAAGATTTAGAGAATGCACATGAACCAACACAATTAGGTAAAAAATTGGAAAATTCTGATAAATTAAGGAATGATGATAGTTTTGGTAGTAATTTAACAATACAAGGTGGAATATTAACAGTAGCTGATGATTTATTAAAGAATGATGGGAAAAAATTTATTGATATGATGGAACAATTAGCCGAAAGAAGAATGGCAAGAGAAGAAGAAACCTTGGCACAAAATTTTGATGAGGAGGATGAAGATGATGAAGAGGAGGAGGAAGAAGAGGAAGAGGAAGAAGAAGAGGAGGAAGAAGAGGAAGAAGAGGAAGAAGAAGAAGATTATGATGAACTAAGTGAAGATATTGAAGATAGTGATGATTATGATGAAGATGAAGAATTGGAAAAAGAGATCAATGAGGAACGCAGAGCTGAAGATGGTAGAAGAATGTTACAGTTGTTTGCAGCGCGAATGTTTGAGCAACGAGTATTAACAGCATATCGACAAAAAGTAGCTGAAGAACGACAGAAAAAACTATTGGAAGAGTTGGCTGAAGAAGATCGTAAAACTAAAGAAAAAGAAGCCAAAAAGTTGAGAGAAAAAGAACGTAAAAAAGAAAAGAAACGTCAACAACAACAAGCTAAAGAAGAAGAACGATTGAAAAAAGAAGCTGAAAAGAAACGAATTGAGGATGAAGCAAAAGCTGCACAACAAAAGAAGAATGAAGAAGCGAGAAAGAGACGACAAGAACAAAAAGCAAAATTAGAGGCAGAAAAGAAAGCAAAAGAGGAAGAACGAAAGAGACGTCAAGAAGAGCAAGAGAAAAGAGAACAGGAGAAAGAACGAAAGAGGAAAGAACGTGAAGAATTAGAGTTGAAAAAGAAGAGAGAAAAAGAAGCAAAAGAGCAAGAAATGAAACGATTGAAAGAAGAAGAAGAATTGAAATTGTTGAAAGAAAAAGAAGCAAGAGAACAGGCTGATTTAGAAAGTAAAGAAGTTAAAGAACAAGAAAAGAACAAACATCAAAAGGAGTTATTAAGGGCATTAAAGAATAAATCTGATCCTATTAATACAAATGGAAATAATAATAATAATAATAATGTCCCTGTTGCAACTCCAGTTAATCAACCTTCTCATTTATTTGCTAATCAAGCTAGCACATCAATTCATCAAATCCAATCAAATCAACCAATCTCAAATCAAGTTCAACCACAAATTCAACAGCCTCAGCAAGCTCAATCACAACAAGTCCAACAACCTCAGCATCAGTCTCAAGCTCAAGCTCAAGTCCAACAACCTCATCAAATGAATACAAATATTCCAATGCAAATGCCTTATTCTCAAATACCAATGCAATATATGAACATGCCAATCCAACCTCATCAATTACCACCAAGTGTACAAAATGTTCAAAATGTTCAAAATACTCCAAACATGCAACAATACATGAATATGAATAATATGAATGGTATGACCATGAATAATATGAACATGAATAATGGTGGCATGAATAATATAAATATGACCAATAACAACATGAACATGAACACTAGTATCAACAATTTGAGTAATATGAATGGTATTAATAGTATGAATTCAATGAATGTTTCAAACAATCAGACCGTTCATAAAACTGGTCTGGGCAATATTTGGGGTTCAAGTTCTCAAGTTTCATCATCAACGCCTGTATCGCAACCACAACCTTCATATCCTCAATCACCAAATGGGTTAAATAATAGTATGAATCCAATTGGTAATATTCAATACCCAATTCAATCTCAACAAACTCAATCATTATATTCCAACATTCAATCACCTTTCAATCAACATAGTCAACTCTCACATAATTCAGTTCAACCAATTCAAAGACCAACCAGTTCATCAAATCGATCCAATTCACAAGTTAATGATATTACTAATCATTTGGGTTCAAGAGCTTTAATTGCAGATGATGATGAGTTTATTCCTTCATCATTGAAACGAACCAATAAATCTCCGACCCATACAATTGAAAATATCATGACATCACCTAATCTAAGTAATAATAATAATTTTCTAGATTGGGGTCAATCACCATCAATTCGAAGAAGTTCAATTTGGCCAACTACACCAACTCCCAATACTAACACACCAATCGTTCCAACCAATAATTTATGGGTTGATAGTCAATCAAAGAATCATGCAAGAGATGAAGTTCGAAGATTAGCTATTCAAGCTTTTAATAATCAAGTTACTGATAGTGATGGTTATGTACCAATTCAAAGATTATATCATGCAACTAATGAAACTTTGCAATCACCAATAGATCAAAATGAATTTCAACAAGCCTGTATTGTTGATCAAGTTACAGTTAATGGTGATAAATTTGAAAGTATTAGAGATAATGTTGGATTGATTACAAAAATGAGGTATATTAATTTCAATAATAAAATATATTAATTTTTTTTTTTTTTTTTCCTTTAAAATAAATAATTACTTGTAGTATTTCTAATCTAAAGACAAGTTATCAATAATAACAGTACCTTGACCTGGTTCACTAACCAACAAAGCATCACCAATTTCAGAATCAGTAATATTTGGGAATCGTTTTTTATAATATTGTTCGGTTAAAGCTTTGATAACATCTTGAGTCTTATCAGCTGGAACCAAATGAACTGATGAACCACCCCAACCAGCACCAGTAACTCTTGAACCAGTTGCACCATTTGCTAAAGCAATCTTACAAATATCATCTAATTCTGGGCAACTATGATTAAATAATTCAACAGCAGATTGATGAGATTGATTCATTAAATCACCTAACCCAGTTAAACATTCTTTTGAAGTGGATGGAGCATTTTGCATCAAATTTAAGAAATCTAATACTCTTTTAGATTCAGCAAAAACATGTTTAGCTCTTTGATATAATTTTAATGTATCATATCGAACTGGATATGTAGTCATATATTTGGATTTGATTTCTTCAACACTAATACCCAATTCTTTTGCAATTTCTTCAGTTGTATAACCAGTTTTATTATCAATAGTTTTATCAACTAATTCCAACATTTGTGCTAATTTAGATTGAGAATCTTGAATGTTATCACCAAATTTAGTAGAATCATTAGCAAAATAACTATCCAAAACACCTCTAAAAGTACCAGCTTGTAAATTACCATCTGGTTTGATAGTTAAACCTAATTTTTTGGCCATTAATAAAGCACCCAAAGTAACTTCAACAACTCGTAAATTATAATTAACTGGACCAGTTTCATGTTTATTTGAAGTAATTAAAGAATTTGCAATAACAAATGCTGGTTTTGGATCACATTCTGGGAATGTAAAAGGTTGAACAGTTAATTCAGGAACAAATGATACAAATAATGAATTACCTTTAATACCAAAAATTGAAGCAGATTGATCCATACCACCACTATTAACACCAACATGTTGTTCACATTTAATTGATAAAGTAGTTAATAACTTCTTACTAATATCAGTATAACCATTTGCTAATAAAGTTGATAAAGTTGCACAAACAACAAATGCTGCTGATGATGATAAACCAGAACCAGTTGGAACATTACCATCAATTAAAATCTTCATACCTTTTGTAAAAGATTTATGACCAACTTGTTGTAAATATTCTTGTGCAACAACTAAACCACATTTAAAATAATTAACCCAATCATTTTTTGTTGCATCAATTTCAACTGGTGAACCATCCCCATTAATTGAAAATTTTGCATATGGGAAATCTTTTTCATTAGTATTTGCAACTTCAATTGATAAATCATCAGTTAATTGAACTGCCATAATCATATCAGCTTCAACAGCCATCGGTAAAACACTAAAATAACAATAATCAATATGATCCCCAATAATATTAACTCGACCTGGAGATCGAATTAATAAATCTGGTTTATTTACACCATATTTTTCAACAAACTTTGATAATAAATTCTTATATCTTGGAATTTGTTTAGTTGGATCTGCATAGATTTCACTTAAATGATTTTTATGAACAATTGGTTGACTCATTTTTTATTATTATGATATCTTGTGTGTTGAGGAAGGTTAGTTTTGTCTTGATAACTTTGATAAGTTAGTATAATGAAAGAATAGAAGGAAATTTTCAAGTTTATAGAAAACAAGGATGCTGATCCCTTTTTATACTTTTTTTCACTAGTGCAGTATTCTTATTCTAGAGGTATTAAAATAGAAATTAAAAAAAAAAAAAAAAAAAAAAGAAATAATGCTTGAGGAAACGGTGTAAAAAAAATTGTGGGACAATGGAAAAACTGTGAAAAAGCAAAAGTATCGTGACGTTTTTTTTTTTTTTTTTTTTTTTTTTTCATGCATGTAAATAAACATCCACCTGCGCTATACATGATTTCATGATTTTATTTTCTCAAGCACTGTTCATGGAAATTCTTCATCAACTCTGTTTTGTTCATTTTTGTAATAACATATATTTAAAAAGCACTATGCCCAATTATTATAATAATAACAATAGTTTAGAAATATGTATGGGCTAAAATAATGGCAGGAAAAGTAACCGGGTTTTTGAACATTTTCAGAAAATTTCTAATTTACACATGAAGCAATCCCGGTATAGAATGATTATTCTAACACGCCTATTGCAATTATTATGGTACATGCTTACTGAGCTCAATAACTTTATGCTTTAAACATTAAAAAAAAAAAAAATCCTGGAGTATCATTTAAGTTCTATACTCTAATTCTTGGAGAACAAGGAACTCGCCACAAATTGTGCAGTTCTAAAAATCAATATGGAGGGAGAAGAATCACCTGAGTTTCACCCTGGAACTTTCTAACCACTACTCACTACCAATGGTATAGTATACTGATGTCCAACTTAGGTCGACTTGTTAATTGGTTTTACAGTTGAAGCTCTTAAAAAAGCTTCATAACTGAGTCTCAGGGAGCCTCAATAGATGGATATTGGAATTTCAATACCCGGGCAGCCCCGGAAAAATTCCAAAACAATTGTAAAATTTTGTTTCTCATAGAGGTAAATTTAATTTTTTTTTTTTAAAATCAGTAATTTTTCAGGTTTTTTATTTTCTTTTGGTATATTTTTCCCAATGCTTTTTTGTCCACTAGCCACTTTTTCCATACCATTTCATCATGAATCTGTTCAATAAATATCGAAAGTGAATTACTATTCTGTGCTCTCTTTTAACATCAATTTTTTGAAATGGACTTGAGTATGTACTATAAAACTGAGAAAAAATTCAGCGACGTCCTTGTCTGCCATGGCCAACAAGCGGGGGGAAGGGCTACCATTCTTCAAGTACAAGTAAGGGGAATTTTATAATTTAAAGTTCAAGCCACCCCGCAGAACCAAAGCCAACAAATTTTGAAGAATAAAAAAACCACCCACACGGGCATCGCCGCGCACGCAAAGGCCGTTAAGATCTTTTTTTCCATCTACTGTATCACCATCAATATCTCGCCATCTGAATTAGTGGTAAATAAGCTGGTCTGTATTGTTATAATTAACGGTGAGATGATCATTTTTTTAATAGTACTATTGGATTGAATAGAGTACTAGTCGTTAATAAACTTTATTGAGGATGGAAAATTCAAATATGTGTGATTGAATGTTATTAAACCAGAATCGTACTGTACGTACATTTTTAAGCTGTTTACAAGTATAATACTATAGATATCCAACTTCAGGTAGTTTATTATCAGATATAAACCGAGTTTTAATCAGTCATTACGCTTGATAAGCTGTTGTAAACTTTAGGGTATTACATATATGTTCAACAGCTCAAGTGCGCCATGGTTCAAAGAGGTACTAATGGATACAACGTTCTGTTAACATGTTAAGTTATAACCCGATACATGCAAGGATCGGTAGAAACTTGTACAATGTACTTATTTTATTACAATTCTGATTTTACTCTTTTAAGCTTGACCAAGCTATATAGGGCATGGCTTTTAGATTAAATTAGCCTTATTATTACCTTTCAGCACTACCAGAGAATACCCCGAGTCTTAATAGCTAGTGTGCGCTTTGTGGTAAAACAAGGGTACAATACGTAGCGTAGCCTAATTGGTACAAAATCGTCTTCTGTGTATCAATCATGTAGGGGCAAACAGAGCTTTTAGAATAAACGGTGCTTATAATCTCATTGCATGAGGAATAGCACCCAAGAAGTGTAATATATAAATCGAATTGTACTTTTTGAGGCCGACCATAGATTTTGATTTAGAGGTTATATATATAGTTTGGAGGTTACCGGGATTTGGGCTTGCTGGGTTGAGGTCGTCGTTTCAGGGGTTTAAGCGATGATAGTAATATTTCTGGGTGTATTTACTTGTACTGGCTGGCCTAAGGATCATAAATTTAGCTCGGCTTACTTGAGAATTAAAGAGGGTATATATATCAGGTTTAAACAGTTTAATTTGTTGGTGAATTGATTGATCTATAGAGGTTTTGCTTTGTTTAAATCTTCAAGTGCTTTTATTACAGATTACATTGATGGAATTAGTCTGATGGCGTTCAATTCTCACTATTGAGTGGTATTATGAAAGTAGCACAGGAAAATAATATATAATAAACTGTGTTCATAATAATTTTAACTGGTCATGTTTAAATTTTCAAGATTTCTTGTAATGCATGCAGATATTATAAAAGCTGTACACCAGCCTGGTAGCGTTATACCATGGTATATTCTATGATCATCGATTATTCTATCAAGTACTCTAATAATTTCAATTTAGCAACGCTCATAGTATTGTTATTAAGTAAATCAATTAAATGGCTGGATATCCAATCTTTTATTTTCGCCAAAGCATATATACTTGATGAATGTTCTTCCTATAGTTCTAATATCCTTATAATAAATGTAATAATAAATAAAGATTTAACAACAACAAATATATACCTGATGAACAGCAATACTATTTTTGTTAATTGATCCTATTAATACCTTAAGAGAGATATCAAACATCTCTGTAGCTTTATAGATGAATTTAGGTACATGTTTAACTATCTGGGAATGATATTCATCATGAATACATTTAAGACCATTGCAAGGATATAATTTACTATATATTGTTTGATATTAATCAGTGCATGATCAAGTCTTAATGATGATAAATCATGCAATCAACATTAGAAGCTAACTAGTATCATATCTGATCGGGCATGATTTTGCACGAGCAATTACATACCTTATCAACTTTACAATCTAGCCCAATTAAAACATTTGAAATTTCTGTTACCATAATAGTTACACCAATTACTGACAAAGATATGATTGACCACTAGCCAACATCTCTTGACCTTATCTAATGCTTCTAAATAGACTAACCATCTCAACAACTGACAATAGATCCAAGCGAACCCAGGCTTACAATTGTAGCAATGCACTAAAAGAACGACGATTTGCATGAAAATCCTGCAGATCGTGACTTTCAATCCTCAACGGTTTTCCATCGACCCCTCCTTGATAATGCTTTAGCAAAAAAAAAAAAGGAGGGGTAAAAATTTAATTATTCAAGTGCACAGACAGAATAAGGCGAAATTTTCCCAATTAGGAAGTTACCCTACTGAATCTCACTCCTAGCAAATTGAGGTCTGACTCTCCTCGGAAAAATTCTTGAGACATTGATCTTTGAATTTTTTGTTCTAAAATTACGACACTTTTTTGTCACAAACCGGGCTTTTTGTAACAGCCACACCACAATTAAGAAGGAGGAAAGCTGGAGAAACTTTTTGAGCGGTGGAGAAACTCCGGAATTTATGTCATGTCTTGGATTTTTGTTTCTACCTGGTAGTTCTTGGAAACTGCAGGTTAAAGTTTAGAATCTTAAGCTTTAGAAAGTATCGGATCTTTAAATAAATATTTTCCAAGGTAAGAACGGCTATAGAAATTTCACTCACTCACCCACTCCATGATCTGAAAACTACAAAATTTCAAATTATCATTTCTTAGCCTTTGGTATTATAGATCTGTTGAAAGCCTGATGTATCGTCACCTTTCCAGAACTGGAAATAACCAGGTTTTGCCATTATTGCCCGCTATAGATTTAGAAGGGAAACTTTGAATTAATATGGTACGTATTATTCGAATCCATGGGATGGAATAAAAATGGGTTGACTGTCTTACAATTTTGCATATTGCTGATAATTTCCCCATGGGTAAGGAAAGGATAATTAAGTTTTTCCGGGTTTTTCTATAGCGATGCTTTTTTAAAAGGGAATGCAACATTTATAAATTGCTTGATTTGGAAATAAGCGGCTAGTTTTTTTTTTTAAGGACCTTACCAGAATTAAAATTCTCAAACGATGAGATGAGGCTTTAACGGGTTCTACCAAATTTTCAAATTTTCGTATTGGTACTTTATTAATCAAGACTAGCTTTGGTGGTTCCATTAATTTGCAAAACAAAAAAAAAAAAAAAAAAAAATTATGGAAGATTTATGTTTGCCAAATATATTCAATATTTTATTTAGAATAGAGCAATAATTACTTAAGAGCCGATGAAAGATGGGGTTTCTAGTTTTACCCTTTTTGTGGTATAATTATAATAATAATAATAATAATAATTGAATTAAATAATGTGGCGTGTGGCTAGTGAGTAACAATACATAAAAGTTTACCTAGGCTGAGGGGGTTTAAGGGATTATAAATATATATGAACTTTAGTTGTTCGAGGGCTTATTAATGGAAAACATAACAGTATGCATGGTATGATAGATAGCTTACACTTGCATATATGATAATCTCTATCTGTATTCTAGGCCTTTAAATGTATTAATTGCCCTCAAGCTTTAAACTAAAATTTCATCTTTTGCCAGAAATTCACAGGGAATAATAGATAAAGTTACTTGGTGATAATAACACCTATGTCATAAGCATATTTCAAATTATCTGAGGTCATTGAAAAAATCATAATTTCATCCTGAAGAGCCTGTGAATTTCTGCCAAGAGCCAGTATCATAATTTAAATGAATTTATATTGCAATTCGGTAGATATTTTAGATTTTACAGTATTTTATACCTTGGTATATCGATCAATCAACGATAGTAAGAGGAAAACCCTATAACTCTATTTCCAATTGTTATTTTATGTATATATAGTAGGTATTTATTGTAGCTGAATATTAAGCAGATACATTCTTAAAGAGAGGCTGAACTTAAGTATACCTAGGCTATCCCGAGTCACAAAATACTAACTCACCCTAACCTTTAAACCTTAATTTGTATATTCTGTAACCTATTTTGAGTTGATATATTAATAGAGATGAGAAAAGATGGATAATATAAACTAGAATTTCAACTTCAATGATCTCGAATAAGTATATGAGTGTACCTAAATTAACTGCTTTGAACCAAATTAAGGCTCAACCTTTTGTTAGATAAACTAGTACCTCCAGCAAGTCCCACACAACAATATATATCTTACAAGCTTTTATTCAATATCGTATAAAGTGTAGTTCCATCTGGGCCAAATCGGTTATAACAATGATCAGCATAATTAATACTGAAATTTTTGACTCAGATTTTGATGTCAACTTATTTATTAAGTGAGGGGGATCCAGGATGTTTTTTTACTTTAGTGTATATTTTTCCGAAAAGCTATCGATCAGCCGTGCCTGTTGTAAAATAGAAACATTGAAATTGGTTATGATGCAAGGGCCTCTGTGATATTTTAATGAACAAAGTCTAGCCAGAATTACCAGGAATAGTATCCAGATCGAAAAAGTTGTCTCCCTGGTACTGCTGCATTTACATATACAATTAATTTCGCAGTTCAAGAAATTAGTGCTATAGTGTATAGTGTGTTTCTCATTTTAGAACTTTACAATATTCTCTCGTTAATTTTTTTTTAAATTGTCTCGGGATGTGTAAAGTACAATGACTTGATCGATACTTACCATTCAGGTGGGGTAGCACCTGGAATAAAACTTCAGCAACCTTATCCAGGGTATTTGCTGTTCAAAGAACGTCCCAATCAATCGATATAGATATGAATTTGTTCTAAAATCTCGGAACATTGCATAATTAATTATTTATTATTGTGTGAAGTACAGAATTGCATTAAGGTTAATGTGTAGGTACCTGCTTTCTTGACTAATTAGTTTACTGAAACTAGCAGTACTCGTGTTAAGGGATTTATCTGCTATAAAGAATACTATAGATTGAGTGACTTCTAATTGCGTCAAGTTTAAGATGTGCAGACTTTACCTGACTCATTATAGCATATATAGCTTGACTTCAATGCGCAATGGCCTAGTTTTTTCAAATTTCAAGTTCCAGTGGAACAAACCCTGTGCTATTAATGGTTTGGATTGTTGACGAATATGGTGTTGTCGACCAAGGTAGTTCCAATGATGTATTAGTACTAACAAGAATCAACGGTAAAACTATTGTCTCCATCCCACTGTTATTACTACCACTAAAAATAGGGTATTGAAATGCAACATAACACGTCGTGCTTGCATGTGGCTGATTACCATCATTATTATTTGAAATAGTAATTTTAGTGTTCTAATACATCACCGTGTACCTGCTTTCAATTCGATTGCATATATACATAGTAAAGGCACCCCAGTTTTTCAAGGTGAATATGCTAAATTATTCAAACATGAGGCTAATAATAGTACTTACCATGTTAAAAATAGAGATAGAACTTTTTCTGTCTTGAATTAGGATGGGACTCGCAAAAGATATACTGAAAATTCATGTGTATACGTAGATTTTCTGCTGGTTGACATTAAAAGTTTAGATGATTTTATGGCCACCAATTCAATAACTAGTGGTGAGATAGCTTAGTCAACTATTAGAAAAGACTTTCTGATGTTTCTAGTTTATCAAGGCCACAAGTTCAGAGATGCAGTGGGACTCATATTCAAAGAACTAATTTTAATCGAGTGTTTTCGAATCTTTAACTGATATAATCTATTAATATTATATTGCCTATTTGGGTATAGCGCCATTTCCTAATATTTTGAGTCATAATCAATATGTAATTAGCACATTTAAAGTAAAGAAAAACTTATAATTTTGTCTAAATATATACAAGAGTATATCCTCTAGATACGTCTTATATTTGGTAACTAATTATATAAAACTACCTCCATTAGTTCCATCTTAAAGTCTCTTTAATAACCTTAAAAAACACAATAATCATTTCAGTACACAACATGATAATAAAAACAGTACTAATAACCAAGAAAAACCAGCCTGCAACCTGTTCAAATATTGAACTAGCTTGTTCTATTTCTTCATTTGAACTTCTATGACTTACTAACGGTGTTTGCTCGTTCGGCTGTACCTGGGACCCATGAAGTATATTTATGCCTTGTTGATCGAATCGGTTTATATATCGCTGTACTTGATGTTCATGTTCAACTTGCAATTGCTGTTGAGCTTGATCATGAAGGATTTGCATGTTGTTATGATCTACCAGATTATTATGATATTGTGGTCTACTAAGCTCTAGATCATGATGTTTTACTGAATCCTCTGGTTCATTGTCATCGGGTTTAGGTGTATGTGTGGAATTAGAAGCTGCAGGGAGATGCAGGGCAGAAATTAACGATGTTGTAGATGCATTTTTTGGTGTTTGAGGTATTGGAGTGTAGTTAAGGGTTCGATTATAATTGAATGGAAAGGTCTGTGGAATTGAAGATGGAAATTTACGATTATCCTGGAGGATGGGGTGAAGAGGGTATGGTTGGTACACGTTGGTAGTTTTTGTCTTTTGAAAACCCAAACATTTTTTTCTTTTCTTTTTGATTTTTTTTTTTTTTTTTTTTTTTTTTTTTGATGTATAACTTGGATGTAACAATATAGGTTGAAAATTTAGTTGTTTTTACAAGTATAAATCAGAATTGCCAGTACTGGTGCTAGTCTTGAAATACCTATATCTTCGCTAGAGATGATTTAGAGCTTTTGTCATCTTTAAAGTTTGTTTTTTGTTATAGTACAAAGAAAAGGTTCTTCAATTATTGAAGCAAATGTTATGATTTTTTTTTTTTTGGGTCCGTAGAATTGTTGCATGACAATTATAAACTGTGTATGAATACTATAAACTGCATCAACTAGGTGTTTATAGTAATAAAACCTATAGGCTGTTAATCATAGCATATATATGATGGGTATTTGTAATTCCAACTTAATAAACAAGATGATTCATAACGATAAAAGCTCATTCCGTAACAAGTGTTTTTAAAAGTGAAATATCCAGCATAAAAAATGTAAATTTTACAAATTGAGTTAACTAATTAATTAACATGCCAACTAATGCTGTACATAGTCATAACATAGAATCCATAACTATGTTGAAAAAAAAAAAAAAAAAAGAATAAAGAAAACTGATGCACTTAAAAGCTGCTATCCAAATAACAATGGGTTCATATAAAATATTTGAAATTATGGCCCCCTATACTAATTTTATAGCTTTTGTCGATCAAAAATAAGTATTCATCTAATACCGCAGAAGAATTCATACAAAACTGCTTGATTTCCCTCCAAGTAGATTAGTGCCTTTATTATACACAAAAAAAAGCCTTATCTATAAGTTTCTCAAAACATAAATAAACATATTCAATCCTAAATCAATCAAAGTAGCAACTGCAATAATAATAAAAGCCATTAAAGAAAAATGTGAAACCCCCAGATCTAATTTAGAGGAATAATAAGTATCTTGATAATAATAACTTCCTCGTGAAATATATTCGTAATTAGTACTTGGTTTATTTGAAAACCTGGCTGATGGATATTCTATAAAACTACCATCGGAAAGTTGGGATTCTTCGTAGATTGGAGGGCTTTCAATTAAAGGATATGACATGTCTGATGATCAATATATATAGTAAGTAATTCTAATTTAGTAATTCTAATGCTGGATATTGTAGAATTGGAATTATGGTTATATAAATAAGTGTTTCAAGGTGGGGAGCAGCTAGTTGTTTCGGGAACTAAACGATTTAGTTAGATTTGGTTGCTGTTTTTTTGTTGGAGATTCATATATAAGTAAAGCGCTAGCTGGAACAAAAAAAGGAGTTGAAATGAGATCTGTTTCGCGTTCTTATAATTTTAATTATCGACGGGCTAGTTATTTGTACTTTGACATATAACCCATTCTCAGTTTTAGCCTAGGGTGGTATGGTAACTAATGATTGATGTTCCAACTTCAATGAGAATATATATGTAGCAAAACCCACACCTAAATATATATTAAGCTTGCAAACTATTCTGGTTTCAAAGAAAGAAATACATATATGAAAGCTGGCCCAAGAATTCGAACTTAAGTCTTGGAGACGTCTAATTATTATAAACTTAAAGTGTCAACCGGCTCAAATTAATTATCTAAACCCTTAGACAGGATATACCTATGGATATATTGGTATTGTATCAGTTAACTATGCGGCGAAGTAGGGGTTGGCCTAGCAACAAATATTGCGGCTACTTGAACATAAACACTAATGGGCTAAACGCGGAACTCTACACAGTACCATCAATCTTTTTTTTTTTTTTTTTTTTTTTTTTTTTTTAAATTAATAAAAAAAAAAAAAAAAAAAATTATAAAAAATTTACATAAAAAAATAAAGAAATACAAACTAAAACACTAATCATACCATCTAAATGAAGGATTTGATGGGCCACCAATCAATCCAGCAGTACTAACATCTTTAAAAGTCCAATTAACACCTTGCTTTTTATTTCTTCTTTTATTATCAATAACCATGTATAATAAAACTAACCCAGTTAATAATAATCCAACACCTGCAAATAATGCATTAACAATAATAGCAGTTTTATAAGTTGGAGCTTCTTTGTTCAAGAAAATATTAGAACTAATCAAACCAGCAGCATTTGCTAATGGTACACCAACAGCAGATAAAACTGCTCGTTGAGTTTCTGAACTAATATTATTATTATACCAAGTAGCCAAAATAACAGAACTTGATGATCCACCAGTACACATTAAAAATACTGAAATATATCCCCCGGCCATATTACTTGTAACATCAATACAAGCATAAACAACAAAACCAATCAAAACACTAACAAAACTTGCCATAATATAAACACTTCTAATGTTTGTTAGATCTGATGCAAAAGCAAAAATTAATAAAGCAATTGCACCCCAAACTGAAGGTGGAGCACTTAATAAATTACTTAAAACATAGTTACTGCTATCATCTAACAAACCTTGAACAATTTGAACACCAAAATTATTGATAGAATTAATTGGTACACCAACACAAATAGAAATTAATAACCAACCAATTGTAACAGGATGTTTGAAAATTTTAACTGCTTCTCGAATTGAAACTTTTTCATCAATAATAGCTGTACTATCAGTTTGAATTCTATGAGTTGCTAATGCTTTTTCTTCTTCATTAAAGAATTTTGCTCTATCAACAGTTCTTGGTAAATAAAAAAATGCAAAAATTGCAATAATAACTGTTAAACCGCCTTCAACTAAAAACAAAAATTGCCATCCATGTAATGAATGATGAATTTGAAATAATCCATATGCCAATACACCTGAAAATGCATTTGCAATATTGGCAGCTGCATAAAAAATTGCCAATCTTCTTGCTAACTCACTTCTTCTATAAAAAGTTGAACAATAATAAATAATACCTGGGAAAAATGGTGATTCACATAATCCTAAAAACCATCTTAAAGCCATCAATCCACCAAAATTTACCACGGCTGCACATAATAAACTAATACTACCAAATGAAAACATTAAAATAGGAATAACATTGGCAGCATTAAATTTTTTAATAACAAAAGTTAAAGGAAATGCAAATAAAACAAATGGGATATAAAAAATTGATACCATAATATTCCATTGATTTGGTAACATATTCAAATCTTTTTCAATATTATTGGTTTTGGCATTTGAAATATTACCCTTATCTAATGCATTGAATAAATACATGATTGAAATCAATGGTAAAATGTGAAAATCTAATTTTCGACATAATCTTCTTTCAGCTTTATGATCCGTAACTCTAGCATCTTGAACTTGTTTATCATCAAATTCTCCAATCTCATAGTTTTCAGTATGAGAAGTCGCAATGTTTAGTTTTTCAGGATCATGTTTATTATCATGTGTATGTGTTCTATATTCATTATCGTTATCGCTATTGATCTCATTATTGTTGTCGTTGTTGTTGTTGTTAGTAGTAGTGATTTCCTTCATCTTGATGATTCGAATTGTTCATTTATTAGAATTTGAAGGATATGGTGATCTTTTTATACTGGATAATTCAAGATTTATAGCTTCGTATGGCTAACTACTAGTAATTGAGGGGCTGAAAAGATGATGGTGTAGCTCCTTAACTTAAAGAAAATTTATATAATAAATTGGTTATTCTCATGCGGTAATAGAGCTTTGTATATGACACTAATAGGTACCAGATGGTTTTTTTATTTTATTTTTTTTTATTTTTACAACGCGGGGTAATAGTATTAGTTCCTTAAATGCTAAGAATTTTAACATGCCGGGCTTAGGGCATCCCATTTTCTTGTTTGTTCAAAAATATGCTTTCGATGAGCTTGGACATCCCATGATTCTATATAAACTTAATCCCGAAAGTCTTGGGTTACTTATTACCAGTGCTGAACACAAATTTGTTTTGAAACTATTGATAGGTATGGACTTATCATTATCAATAGCAGGGAGTGAAAAATCCGTAGTGGTATTATCCCTTACATTTAACTGATAAACTGATAACTATCAATTTTGATGTCGAAGAGATAGATTGCGTACATTATCAATTGATTAGTTAAAACCTATAGTTTTTCAAAGATTATAATAATTATTTTAAATTCTGTACATGAAAACCGTTTCACCGGAATCAAGCGAATCAAGGCCTCAAATAATTAACATAATCATATCACCTCCAAGATTCCACTTTACACAATAAATATATCTCATAACTAATTACATTCTATTCTTACCCCATAAAATAGAGTTTCAAATAAAAAATCTCCTCCCTTTATTATACAAAACAAAACGCGGGGAAATGTTTTTTAAATAAATGTAGGTTCAAATAACTAGCTATCGATTATTAAACAATAAAAAAACAAAAGGAACTTAATGATTGTAATTAATGGGCAAGGAGGTTGTTGGTGACCCCCGCCAAAAAAGCAGCCAAACTTTGCATGATTTAAATTGCAACACCTTGTAAGAGAGGGAAGGACAAATGGGGACTAGACCTTTAAGCCCTATAGAATCCCGGTTCTATAGTAAGCTTGCTAAGATAAGTGAGGTTATAATTTAGATGGTCAAAAAAAAAAAAAGTGTCTTATGTTGTAAAAAAATTTAGCCGTGTTGCATTAGCCTCAAGCCTGGCATCTGGCGGGGGTACATTTGTATGATTTTAGGTGAGGCTGTTGTAGATCATCAATCTAACTGCGGAGAAATGTAACCAAAATTGATAGATCGTTTATTGATTATTATATATAGATTTTATTAAACAGTTTTTGATATTTGAAGTGTGGATGTTACTTGATTCTCGATCAAGTACGGTTGATAATTATAAAACTGGTTATTAGGAAGTCTGGAGCCCTTGACCGTTTTATTAATCGATACGACTCGATGATGTTATAGATGGAGGGTACTTGATCTATGATATCAGCTTTATGGATCCAATATTTTAAGGTCCTGATACGAATTTTAAATCGATTGTTTTTTGTTTTTTATTTTTTCTGTTTTTGTTTTTTTTTTGGGCAGCAATAAACGGGGGTTGCTTGAGATAAGTTTAAGGCTCAAAGTTAAATGAGTTGTGTGTGTGTGTGTGGGGGTATACCTAAAACTCTTGGAGTAGAACAATATATCGAAATTTTTAAAGATGACGGGATATTAGTAGAAAGAACCATTCGGCCAAACTAGTAAGTAACTTGAAATCATCAAAAAGAAATTGAACTTTTACAATCTATAGAGTATCAATGTTGTTAAAATCTTATCTATTACGGATTAATGAAGTTACCATTTATAGCTATTCATGATATTATAGTACCAAATTGGTAACTTGTTGAATATTAAAATCTGGGCATTAGTACTAACGTTTGATTGATGGGATGATAAATTCTGTAATAGCAAATTAATATGAAAAATACTGAAAATTTTTGATAAGAGGCTAATTATCTGAAAAAATCAATATTTTATGATTAGCTGTATGGATCATCTATGTCCCGCTATTAATTAATTAATAGCAATTGATAATTCAATAATAAAAGAAGTTCCCCTAAATAATGGGTCAACTAGCTAGAATGGGCGAAAAGATCAATTCATTGGTTTGAATATCTGATTTAGGGGTTTGAAAAATCTAGACTTGATATATCAAATTGAGTTTCAAAAAGTAAAAGCTTTACTCTTTCTAGGTTAAACCCCCCTCCAACTTTCAAACTTTTATGATTTATAATTTATAATTTACTAAACTTGGCAAGTACAGAATATTTCCTCTTAACTACATAGATACATTGTACAAACTTTCGTTTATGCTAGTCATTTCATAACCTTTGAATTGCCAAAACTTGTACCGTCCCTCAAAACTATAATCATTCAAATTTGATGAGATCCATATAGCAGAAACCTATGATCTGGATGACGAGGATGATACTTAACAAGACTAGGTTTACTAGTGTACTATATCATTTGCCATAACGTACTAGTTTATATATTAAAATGCAGCATACACATTTTACCAAATCTCTTGTATATATTTCCTATTCAGTTTCTTGTTATAAGCTGGTTCAACTTGCGTGATAATTGTCGCCCAAAATATTTCAAGGGGGAGTACCAAACTACCAAAGATCGTCTATATCCTTAATACAAACAGGCATCAACTCATTGATATCAGGCAAACAATCATTCTAACCCAAATGCAACATACTAGGTTCAACACCTAAGAATTGTTCACTAAAAAATGGTTTTGTTACTCCGACTTTTATTGGAAGAATCTTTGGTACATGATTGTACAGTTGAGTTGTTTGAGTAATCAAATCTTGTGCGTAAAAAATAAATGCTGCAACAACTGGTTTTTTCTAAAAACAATTTGTTAATTCAGTGAAATTCTATTAATTTTTTTGTTCAAACCAAACTTTGCCTGCAATCAACCACCTATTGAAAGAATTTTTATTGCTAAATCTATGAAGTATTACTCTAGGTATACTATTGCACTCGCTTTGACTCTGTTTAGCAGAGTCAATTATGTTTTTTCATTTAATTAACTAAATGCACCTTTTTTATTAATATATATTAGGCTGAGCGATTGTGATTACAATCCTTTTGCTTGAAATAATGCATTAGATTCTTTGCAATTACCTTGGTATTCAGCTACAGAGTTATTAGTTTAAGGATCACTTTTATTGACTGAATTGGTCCTTTTAGTCTGTTAAGTAACTTCGAATTGACAGAAAGTTATGACATAGAGTTATCGTTGGTATACATATGGGGTGATTTTACTGCATCATTGCTGGAAATGCTATTTAAATTGTTAATAGCACCAGCTAGAATAATGTTAGTTGGAAAACTGATAAAATTTGATGATTTTAAATCATAAGATTCAACTGTATACTTACTGAAAAATATTTTGATACTGGGCTAAATACCCGAGATGATTGAGCTTTTGTATGGTTTCGTGCTCTAGATATTGTTCTATCAGTAGAGGTTACTTTTACTGGAGCTTATTGTCTGTTGGTTGAATAGTGTGAGTACCATCAGTAATTCGAATCATGCAGTGTGAATACTAGGAGAGGTACCCCCACCTATTGCTTGCGGGCGTACTTTTCTTTGATCCTGAATGACTCCACTATGGACTAAATATTGATTATTCAACTTTTAATTATTGGAATCGTTTGCTGGAATCTTCATAGAGCTTCTAAGTTACTACTTGCTGGTACATTAGCAATAGCATTTCTCAAGAGTTTTTTGAATTCTTAAGGGGTTGAATTAGCTATGAAATTAGTGGCACAATTTTGCGGTGATTTGCTTCCAACTTTCAGTGGTAGTATGTTTAGCCTATTGAGATATTTACTGCAAGGAGAAGGTTAATCTGATTCATATTCATCCAACTCACCTTCTGCTGTATCAATCTATTGTGATTTATCAATTTATCGGGTTATTTCATTTTCTGGGTTGTATTGTGACTTATGTGAGCCAGCTGGATGAATAAGTCTGTATTTTGGAAATAAGAATAAAATGAAGGCTTAGCTGGATCAAACAGCTCATAATTTTTTGAATAGATATATTAGATTTTTAAAAAGTTATTAGGAGTTGTTTATTTTGACAGCTCATAAGAAGGAAAAAATTACCATTCGATGTTTCATGAGAGTTATTATCATGCAGTTGACTATTCATGATCTGATTCACTCGCCTGTATACCATTTTCTTGGTTTCTATATGGTTGAATTCATTCCCATTTGAAATTCTAGAACTACAAGAGCATATTGGCTGCTGCATGCTTACATGACTATTGTACGATTTAATTTTTTCTTCTTCATAAAGCCAAAGGTTTTGCCAATTTAAAAGTTTTTCTCAATGAATTTTGTCTCTCATTGGTACCAGATATATAGTCTTAATCTACCATTTTCTAAATTATGATGTATACTTAAGTGCTAAATTATAGGATGGTGAGAGTATTTGAGTACACCAGCTGGTGTAGGCTTTCTCTAACTACTGCTTGAGCCTGAGCCGCACAGACCGACAGCTAAGTTATAATCAGAGTTTATCATGAATTGATCACTCGAGATACTGAAAGATGGTCTATTTGTGTATAAAATAAGGAACTCCCGTGATGCGAAAGTATCTGATTCAGGTTACTACTATAAATACTATATGTGAATGAAGATATCTACTTCAGTATATATAAGCAATAAAAGCTAAATTACAATACTGTGTAATGTAAAACGTATACAAGGCATAGTTTCTGCTAGGTGCTTTTACAACCGACACTATTATGCTTATTGAATTGCCTCGATCATCGACTTTTCAAAAAATCCATTAATAGAGATTGTGATATTTATTGATAATGCTATTTATATATTACTAGATGATAAAGAATCCCTTCGAATATCTATCGACAGATATAGTCTATAGATAAATTAGGCACAGTGTATATCCCGGATGAAAAATATATCAGAAACCTGGAAACATCAATCATTAGACCCGAGTTTATTGAAATTCGAGATCAATTACGAATCACACATATTAACATAAATATCATCAGAATAGTTAATCTCAGCTGAAGGTTTTTCTTATTCGACAGTCTTCAATAGCAGCATTAAAAGTATTCACTAAATTTCGAACGATCTAAGATAAAAGGGGAATTAATGTTTTTAATGTTCACCCAAGATTGACATGCCTGGTTGTTTGCGTAACCTGAGAAGATTTAAATTGATTTATATGTGCCTGCTTTAGGTTAGTGTATATCCACAAAAGCGCAGCATCAATATCATATGTATGAATGCACATAATCCAGAGTTTTTCATTAAATGTCTGCTGCAGGATCCATAACGTATATCGACCAGTCAGCCGAGTTAAAGTAATGTAAAACCGCATGAAAAACATCTCGGGTCGCGTTTTTAATATTTGTTCAGGCTCTACAATTAATCCAACATAACAAAACACGTCACAGCCGTTTTTTATAAGTTCCTATCGATTAGGATCCAGCTTCAGATATACTTAGTTAATTAAATCTTTATTTATTATTTTTTATTACATTTATTAAGGACATTAGATAGGAAGAACATTCGGAAGTCGGTCCCATGGATTGCTCTTCATATATAATTGGTACACCTTTATATATACATAATTGATTAATTTGAACGCTAGAATTAGCATAAAAAAGTATTTGATATCCCTGGTTTCTCAGTATATATTCCTGAATCTTTTTTATGTTAGTATACTATGGAATGGAACTTTAAAAGGTGATGGGATCAGTCGATATACAACACTTGATCACAGGAGATAGAGTCATAAAATTTTTAGACTGCTTTTTAATAATATGTTAGTCTCTTAAGTTTTAACTAATAAATTTAAGTATAATTTCAACTAAATTACCCATTTTTTGCGTAATTTGACACACCAATTGTTAATAAAAATATTGATAGTCATCATGAATTCAACCGCCTTATTTTTCAAAGTAATTAATTAATCCGAATGTTAACTCCATCAATGTGTAATGGGGTTTTTTTATTCAATCACAACTTTTAGGGTATTTTACTTTTGACTCTTTTAGATCATGCATAATCTTGAAAACCATCTCCTTATAACCAATAATATAGGCTGTAGCGGTGCGGCTTACAGCTATCACCGGCATGCCGATATATATTGCATACAAAATGCAAAATCAAAGACACATACGGAACGCGATATATTTATCGGATCGAGGACGAGTATACCGTGGAACACTAACGTTTCATTAATTCAGACAGTATACACGCAACGGAGATTAACATCCTATCTCCTATTTCCGTTAGACAATTTAAAGGATATCTATCATAAGTGTAAACCAAATCCATTACTTAAATATCAAGATCATCCCCAAGATATTTATTACAAAAGCACAATTACAAAACTAAGCTTAAACACTAAAAAAGAAGAAAAAACAATGGTTGAAAATCAAGCGGCATGGTTAAAAGAAAGCGGTAAGCCTTTCGAAGTAGGCCCATCAGAATACAGTGCACCAAACGATGATGAAGTTGTTATTGAAACTAAGGCAATTGCAATCAACCCTATTGATAGGTTTTATCAAAAAGGGCTTATTCCTCCAATGTTAGCGGTCCCGTTACCAAATGTTGTTGGGATCGATTTGGCCGGTATTGTTCATGCAGTTGGTCCAAACGTTACAAGTATTAAAGCTGGTGATCGAGTATACAGTAAAGCAGGTAACCTTATTACAAAAGCCTCAAGAAATGGTGCATTTCAAAAATATGTTGTCACCAGTCCTAAAGAAGTTGTTAAAATTCCAGATTTTATGGAATTTAAAGACGCATGTGTAATCCCATTAGGTGCTGGTACTGCTGCTGATGGGTTATACTCTATCTTGAATATGAAGTTGCCAGGGTTGGAAAAAGTTGATCCTAATGTTGGTGTGATTTTACTAGGTGGTGCATCATCTGTAGGTGCTATGGCAGTTCAATTAGCAAAACAAGCTGGTTACTTTGTTGCTACTACTTGTTCAGCTAAAAACTTTGATTCATTGAAAAAACTTGGTGCTGATTTAACAATTGATTATAATAGTGAAAATATTGTGCAACAGTTTGTTGATGGGTTAAAAGGTAAGAAGATTGTGGGGGTGTATAGTATTGCATTAAGTGATCAGTGTTTGGAATTATCTGATGAGCTTTTAATGACTGAAGGTATTGAAACTGTTAGTGGAGATAAAGTTTTGGCAACTGCTGGTCATTATGAAAATAAAAACTCTGCAATTAAACAAAAAATGGCTTGGGGTTCTGTTGGTGATAAACCATGGGGTGCACAGTTTAATCAACAGGTAACTAAATTGCTGCAAACTGGTGATATTGTAGCTGCACCACCTGCAGTTGTTGTTGGTCATGGTTTGGAACACATTCAAGAAGCTTGTGATTTACAAGCTAATGCTTCTTATCAAAAATTTGTTATTACTTTGTAAATTTTATCCTTAATTGAATACTGTATAGCTATAAATTTTATTTTCATAGATATTGAATTTTTAATTTTAAAAAATATCGAAAGGTAAACCGCTCTGTGTCTATCAGAAATTTAAAATTTCTGCATATGTCTTATATGTCATGCTATAGATAGCCATTACCAAATAGCATACGTGGTATATATATAATGTTATTTAGTAAAGTTAGTTGTAATTGATTGAATTTTTTCTTGTACATATTATCAGTATATATATATATATATATAATATTACCAGTGAAGAACTTGCCAATATTGCATATTATCGCTGTATTATATCTTAATTGCTACACTGAATTATCGAAATAATTATATCTTTAAATACTCTTATTAATATTACCTAAAATTAATATATGTACAATAAAACTAAATTCAAACAATACAATATATCTTCAAAAAAATAAAAAACAAAATTAATATTCAAATAGCGGATCAATAAAAATGGGAGTATGGTAATTTAATAGTAACACATTATTGATGTTGATTTTTTTAAGGGCATCTCAGGGAAATAGTTCGTCTATCGGCATACCGATAAATCTAGAGCTGCTAATATTTTCATGGCGTGCGGATTTAACACAAAGGCCATAACCACTATCAGTATCTCCGAGTGAAATAACAAATATCTATGCTATTAAAGTTATATAGATTTCCATTTTTTAGCTATAAAAACCTTTGTTATTTCCATAATTTAAATATAAATAAAAACTTTTGAAAATCCATCAAGTGATAATTGAATCTCGATTTACCAAATTTTTTTGAAAATACATTAATTATGCCAGAAAATAAAGCAGCTTGGTTGAGAACTGAGGGTCAACCATTTGAAGTTGGTCCAGCAGATTTTCCAACTCCTAACCCAAACGAAATTATCATTGAAGCAAAAGCAGTTGCAATTAATCCAATTGATCGATATTATCAAAGAGGTACAATTCCACCATTCTTAAAGTTACCAGTTCCAAATATTGTCGGTCAAGATATTTCAGGTATTGTTTATGAAGTGGGTAGTGAGGTTAAAAATGTGGAAAAAGGTGACCGAGTTTATGGACATGCTATTAACATGACTTCAAAAGAACCAAGAGAAGGTGCATTTCAAAATTATGTGGTGGTTAAAGGTGTTGAAGCTGTTAAGATTCCAGATTCAATGAGTTTTGAAGATGGTAGTGTGTTTGGTTTAGGTGCTGGTACTGCAGCTGATGCATTGTATGACATTTTAAAACTAAGATTGCCAGGATTAGAAAAGGTTGATTCAAATATTGCAGTTGTAGTTTTAGGTGGATCGTCATCAGTTGGGTCTTTAGCTATTCAATTTGCCAAACAAGCAGGATATTTCGTTGCTACCACTTGCTCTTCAAAAAATGCAGAAGCACTGAAAAAATTAGGTGCTGATTTAGCCATTGATTACAAAGATGAAAACCAAACTGAAAAAATGCTGGAAGGATTACAAGGTAAAAAAATTTGGGGTGTTTTTAATGTTATCCATAGCCCTATGGGATTAGAACTGGCTGAAGAGATTTTAATGAAGATTGAAAGTGCCAACACTGAGAAGGTTTTAGCAACAGCTTATACTTATGAGCCAAAGAATGATGAAATTAAACAAAAGATGTGTTGGGGTGAAGTTGGGATTAAACCCTGGGGTACTGATTTCAATAAACAAGTTGAAAGTTTATTAGCTAGTGGTGACATTGTTGCTTCTCCACCAGCTAAAGTTGTTGGACATGGGCTAGATGCTATTCAAGATGCTTGTGATGCTCAAGAAAATGCATCTTATGAAAAATATGTTGTTACTTTGTAATTTATAGCTGTTTAGTTGAAATCTATTGAATTTTTTTAGTAATAATGTATACGCTTGAATGTATTGTTTTTCATAATATATAAAGTATGACTACTCGTACTTCGTTTTGATCCGATTAAGCAATCTTTACTATAACATGTAGTAAAATATATATAATAATATAGTTAATTTATTCAATAACACAAAGTATAGAGGAAATAGTCCACTCGAGATCTATGTACAGAAAATAAAAACAATAAGCTAATAGATTAATAAATGTTACCATACTTAATATTATAATACAACTATCATCTAAATTACTTTGATTATTAATGATTTTCATTACTTTATTGGAAAAATACTATCAAGCCCAGTAGTACATACATCTAATAATAATGTCTTCTTGGATGATATAACACCGACGTCTCGGATCAGAGTCCAGCATTTACATTGAATCGATGAATATTTTCGATCCGAAAATTTTAACATGAGCATTTGCATTAAACTGCAACTGGAGCTTAAGCGCTAACAAACTAAGCTTTAGGTTTGAATTTATAATCAAAGTTAATATAATCAATTTATTAATATTTCATAACCACTTATAACTGTCATTTTACAACCATTTAACAATTTCAATATATCCTATACTGAGACTATATAACCCAATACTGTGCTCAAAAGTTAATCAATAAAACATAATAAGAGCAATATCAAGCTGATCATAAACTTTCAGTTGAACTTACACATATGTTAGATAAGTTAACTCCAACTCAAGGTGTTAAATTTCTTAAGTTAAGGCACGTCGCTCGGTCCGAAAAACTTATCTATCATCAGCTTAAAGGTCTGAATGAATTGTAAATTTACGGCCCGAGCCCCGAAAAATTAAAGCCAATAAAAGAAATATAAACTGTTGGAGCGTTATGGCTTTACTTAAACTGTTGTATTGAAGCAGTACACGTGCGGATTTAATTACAAATAATAAAATCCGGATTCAAATTAGCCTTAAACTGCTTAAGTCCATAATCCAATACATAAAATTTGGATTTAACTGAAAAAAAAAAAAAAAAAGTCTAGTTATCAAAAAAAAACTATAAATACTATTCACTTCCCCTTATTTTCTATCAAAACTTTATCAATTGATTAGAACGAACATAAACAAATTAATACACTAACAATATAAAAAAATGGTTGAAAACAGAGCAGCATGGTTAGTTGAAGACAACAAACCTTATAAGGTAGGACCAGCAGATTATACTCCACCTAAAGAAGGTGAAGTGGTAATTGAAGCAAAAGCGGTAGCTATTAATCCAGTTGATCGAGGTTATCAAAAAGGTAGAATGCCGGAATTTCTAAGACTACCATTACCAAATATTTTTGGCCAAGATGTTTCAGGTATATTCATGAAGTTGGTGAAGGTGTTACGGAATTCAAGAAAGGTGACAGAGTATACGGTCATAGTCTTAACATGAAATCAAAAGAATCCAGAGAAGGTGCATACCAAAATTATGTAATTGTAAAAGGCAATGAAGTTGTAAAAATTCCTGATAATATGGAATTCAAAGATGCCTGTGTTATTCCATTGGGTGGTGCAACAGCAGCTGATGGTATCTATACTATTCTTGGTTTGCAAATGTTTGGTGGTGAAAAAGTTGATTCAAACAATGCAGTTGTATTTTTAGGTGGTTCTTCGTCTGTCGGGTCAATGGCTATTCAGTTTGCAAAACAAGCTGGTTATTTTGTTGGTACTACCTGCTCAACTAAGAATTTCGATTCATTGAAAAAATTAGGTGCTGATTTTACTATTGATTATAAAAGTGAAAATCAATTACAACAATTTAAAGATGGCCTAGGAGGTAAGAAGTTGGTAGGAGTTTTCAATTTGGCTTTTAATGAAAAATCTTTGGAATTAGCTGAAGAAATTTTGATGAATATTGATACTGTTGATAACAAGAAAATTTTGGCACTTGCAAATCGATATGAACCAAAAAATAAAGAAATTGAATCTTCAATGTGTTGGGGTCAAGTTAGTGTAAAACCTTGGGGTAAAGAATTTAATGAAAAATTGACAAAGGCTTTACATGATGGCACAATTGTTCCTTCTCCTCCTGCTAAAGTTGTTGGCCATGGATTGGAAGCAATTGGTCAAGCTGTTGAAGATCAAGCTAATGCTTCCTTTGAAAAGTATGTAGTTATTTTGTAGCTTTATTATTAATATTATTGATTGAGGAAACCTGTGGTATACTTAATGTATCTCTGCTCATTATTTGCACTTTGTAAAATTAACAGAAATATAATGAAAGCTCAGGCCTGGTTATGTATGTGATTTAGCCATCGAGTCAACCTGGATGCTGATATTGATGTACCCTTTCAAAAATAAAACCCATCTTGATAGTCATGATTTTAGTGGGGCAGCAAACACGATTGATTTATAACGAGCATTAAAACCTGCACCTATGATGCTGTGCAAGGACGCGTGTCTCGCTCGCGCAACTTTCTACCCCATCTTAATCAAACGTAAAACTCACCTCCCAAAATTATAAAATTTCAACACGTAATTCATTCAATTATCACCCATCTTAACACACATCCAGCTAGATTCTTTATCATAGAATGGTTAGAAAGTTATTATCATTCGATGCATTTTCAAAAACAGTTGAAGATGCACGAATCAAAACAGCCAGTGGTGGGTTAGTCACAATTGTTTCAGTACTAATAATTTGTTGGCTTACAATAAGTGAATGGATAGATTATCGGTCAATAACATATCGACCAGAATTAATTGTTGATAAAGCAAGAGGTGAAAGATTAACAATCAATCTAAATGTTACTTTCCCAAATTTACCTTGTGACTTGTTAACAATGGATATCATGGATGCAAGTGGTGAAATTCAGGAACAAATTAGCCATGGTATTACAAAGACAAGAATTAACAATAAAGGAGAAATATTAGGATCAAGTGCATTAGATTTTAATAACCAGGATGAATCGGAAAAACCAACTGATCCAAATTATTGTGGTCCATGTTATGGTGCAGTTCCTGAGAATTCAGATCGGTGTTGTAATACTTGTGAAGATGTTAGAAAAGCATATGCAGAAATTGGTTGGTCAGTTGATGATGGTTCAGGATTCGAACAATGCCAAAGAGAGCATTATCATGAAAAATTAGAAGCAAGTAAGAATCAAGGTTGTATTGTTGCTGGTCATGCTTCAGTTAATAAAGTTGTTGGTAATTTCCATTTTGCACCAGGTGCTTCAATTACAAGAGGTTCAATGCATTCTCATGATTTATCATTATATACAAAGCATGATATGCCATTTACTTTTAGTCATATTGTTAATCATTTATCTTTTGGACCAAATGTTGAAAATGCACAGTTATCGAATCCTCTAGATGAAACTATTAAACCAACCAATGATAAATTTTTCAATTTTCAATATTTTATTAAAGTTGTTGCAACAAGATATGAAAGATTAAACGGCGATTTTACTGAAACTAATCAGTATAGTGTTACTGCTCATGAACGATCTGTTAATGGTGGTAGAGATGAAGATCATCCAAACACTATGCATCATCGTGGTGGTGTACCAGGGGTATTTTTTGCATATGATATCAGTCCAATGAAAGTTATTAATCGTGAAGAAAGAACCAGAACCTTTGGTGCATTCTTAACTGGGGTTTGTGCTATTGTTGGTGGTGTATTAACTGTTGGTGCAGTTATTGATAGAGGTGTATGGGAAGCTGATAAAGCTTTGAGAAGAAAAAAATCTGTTTAAAAAACTTATTTATATTATCAGTAAATTGCTATGTATTTATTTTATGATCTTAAACTAAAAAAAAAAAAAAAAAAAAAAAAAAAATACTTGTGGTCGTGGTTTTAGGTTGTCTTACCATATTAAAGTTTCTGATTTTTTAATTGGTACACCTAAAATGGAATATTCCAGTATACGTGTGATGATTGTAACTATTTGTTGAACCGTATGTGATTTCGATGGCTACCTTTTTGTATCTTGGACATATGTATAATTGAACATGACAAGGCTTAATTTATGTTAGTTTTAATAATTATTTTTGGATATAATCCATATATATATATATGGATATGGATATACTTAAATCTATAATCACCAACTATATATATATATATATATATGTATATGAATTGAAATAATAATAATTTGAAATATTATTATGTTTCTGCAATATTTATTCCTCTTTGTTAATTATATATCCATATATATAGTACCGACATCATGTTAATTTAACTTGTAACTCACCTCAAACAGGCTGAATTTGATCAAAACTACTCTATTTGTATCATTTTATTACCTTGCGCTTGAACTTTTTATTCATTCCATAATTATTAATATATAAATAATAATATTATATACGCATCCAATTAAGCTGACCAGTGGTTTATATATAACTTTCATTCATAGAAATACAGCTGGCTCCCTGCTAGATTCATATATAATCATACATTTGTATGCGGTTTACTGCTTATATTTATAAAGGGTTTTAGCAAAGTATAATTATAGCTTAGCTTTTTAATGGATTTTTTTTTTTTTCAAATCAAATACAATTATCACAGGATATCCTAGATTTATATGTTTGACTGCAGTTGGTGCCCCTAAATTCATTAATTATAATTATTTGATTTTTCTTCTCTTTAGGCATTTCTTATCCAAAAAATGGGCATGGACTTACCTGGACAAGCACCCCAAATACGGATAGTATTGTGATCTACCCGGTAATGAAATGAGTATAGCTTGATTATGATACAAATGTCAAGCATGCGTCAAGCTCAATGTTTCAAAGAGTAAAAGTTTAAACAATTTGTAACTATATATATATCCATATGGGTGCACACAGAAACATTTAAAATTTTCATGTTAATTAACGAATTCGCACCTACATGTACATATATATTGCGATGGCAGACCGGTTGTCCTCAGAAAATAACATATATTATCAACTGTAATTCGAACATCAGGCCCGATATATATATGCATCTTGGCATTTATAAATATTCAATTAGGTTGAATTCAAAAGATTCTAACATTAATGAATATATATTCTAGATGCAAATCCAAGTGTTACGTAGAAGTGACGGAGCTTATAAGGTATGCAAGTATTACGTAGAAGTGATGGAATTTAGGTATAACTTATATATAGTTACCTAGCACAGAAATTTAAACTGAATAAGCTATTGACATATTCATATCTAGCGTTACTATAGTATATTACAAAAGGGTTTCTTCCATTTCTCCCAATAATAAATTTACAGGTTATATATTAATCAACTCCTACAGTAATGTTTTCATGATGGATTTTTTTTAGTAACACGAAGTTACCATCGCGATACATTCATCGATCCTGTCACATTCATGACATAATCAAAACGACGAAGCTAAACAATTTCAGGTGTGTAATAATGAGACATCAAGTTGATTCAGATTTATAACTGTCAGAATCCTCTGATAAATTGAAACTGCGCTAGCGTTGCAGATCTCACTATAAAATTCAAACATGAAATAGATTTTAAAAAGGTTCAAGTTTTGACTTGTACCTATAATTAAGCTGGTTACCACAATGACGGATGATTCAGAGATTTATAAATCCTTATTTTCAGACAGTACTGTAGTCAAATCTGAGACTTTTTTAGCATTAAAATGACTCCACTTTTTAGTGAGTGCTTAAGAAATGCAAATATACTATATATGGATAGAGCTATAACAATTGAGTATACATATATGTATACACAATATATATCATGTATACTATAGTGTCAGCTCACTTAACTATATATAGTATACTATAGTGATGCGTTTTAAGTAAGTACAGTAGTTCATACAAATGCATGCATGTTCGCGAGGTTAGGAATGTACTGAGATGTCAGCTATGATGGCTTATTTATAAATCGATGCGAGCAGCTAGAGTGTATGCTCAAATATTGTCATCTACTCATATATATTTATTTACCATATGTATCCTGAAATGAAACAAAAAAGGGACGAACGAGCAGTTAAGAGCAGGGACCTTGAATTGAACTTGCATTGTTCTGTTAAGCATGCCACAGACCATCATGCTGTGTGATAAGGAGATAAGTTCATCAGGCCACCACATCATAGACCATAATTACATCCACTTTAACACATTATCTGATACACTGATGATATTGAATATGTTCAGTCACAATTATTCACTAAGTAAATGAATGTCGATTCTACTAAATGGGACTGCCATGATATATCAAGCTTTTATATTTTATCGTTGAGCTCGAAAGGCTACATGTATACAGTTGATAAGTGGGGTAAATATTAATAACTCAGCTTATTTGAAGCATGCTTGTGGAGATATCGATGCCTAAATTCTATGCATAATTATCGCATCATTTTGTAAATTTATTCAAATCAATGAGGGGCTCACAGATAGCTTGCGTTATTATAATAATAATCAAAAGCTTGATTTTCAAAGCATATTTAGCAATCAATGAGGGTGCAGCATCCAAATAAAAGACGTTTATGTGTCCTTTTTACAAAATATAAAACTAGACCATCAAGTTTCGAGTGTATGATCATTTATTGTGTATTTGATTGAGGCATTTATTATTTCGCATGAATCTCTTAGCAACGGTCGATAGTTAAAAGTGCATAGATTTGATCACTTTTTCTAACTGAAGTTTTATATCTTATTACAATAGTTTTGTTTATCTTCTAATGTACGACAACTTTGGTTTAGCACAGTTAGAGCCATCAGAAAGGTAAGCCTGCTGATCTACTTGAGTAGTCTGTATACAGGTTTGTTCAAAGTGGTAACTTTTACCACAGACAGATATATATATATATATATATATAGTGAAAAACTTGATAGATTTAAGCTTAGCAGGGTGGCTTTTTGGCCATTAAGCAAAGCTTAACAAAGATTCTCAAAACCGGCCATTCAAATCAAGCCAAATCATCGATCTCTATTAAAGCTTAAAAAGATTATGGATCATCATTGATTCATCAGCCGAACCGATCGATCCCCCGCTTTTTTGAAAAATTCCTTTAAATCTACAGCTTATTAGGGCGAACTTTACTTGTGCCCAAGCTTTATTAAGGCTCAATATCTTGAGTAAAAAACCCTATTATTTAAAAAGTCTATTAGTACAGTGTAGTGTAAATAATACTACAAGAAAAACTGAAAGTTTGATGAACTCCATTGGTATATATTTGTTAATAAAGTTTAAAATTGGGTGTTATAATAACTGCATAAAGGGATTCGAGCTAAAGTCGAATAAAATATGTCCCTATAGTTAACCATCGTGTAAATAGTGAGGAGTGGATGCATCATCAAAGACTCAACTACCTGGTAATGTAAGCCTAAATCAAAAAGCAGTTGGATTGTACATTTTCATGCAAGAAAACCAGACAACTTACCAGCTACCAGCTGGTACAGGCCCGAATATGTATAGTCTAAATAAATCATACAGTTAGGCTGCTGCAGTAACAGAATTCTGCCTACAGCTGCTTGTAGTTAACTTTGCTGAGTCGACTAAACGGCAGTCAATGAGCCAACTCTCAATAAAGCAGAAATAATTAAGGGGGCTTCTTGATATTTAATACCATGCATTGTGCATTGAAATTTCTATCCGTCCAGGATTTAGAAGAACAAGTTGCGCCTTAATACAGACGGCTGTCCCTCTTTTACCAATTTAATTAATTTACAGTATCAATATCTAAAATTATCACAAATCCCCTCACACTGCAGTGTTTTAAGTACAATTAAGTGACTCTTTGTGGAGAAGATGTGACTAGATCAGCAACCACATAAAAACTACTGTATCCAACTAGTATTTACACAAAGCGCTATCGTTTCTAACTGTAACTTACAAAAAGAATAGAACAGCTCACATCAATTATATAATTTAGATTCAGGTTACAAGTGTAAAGAAAAATCTCACAGACAAATAATGTTTAGAGTACTAGAAAATAATTAATTGTATCCCCCAAAAAAAAAAAAAAAAAAAAACAACGTTCAGAAACCAAAAATTCCAAAAAAGGAGGCTTTTTTTCCAAAAAGTAAAAATAAAAGGTTATTAAAAATACGCCAACCTTCTTTTTTTTTTTTTTTTTTTCCTTCTTCATTCATACTTTTTTTTTTTTTCTCCCTTTCTACAAGTTTTTATGAAATTATAGTCGACATTTTACTCTTTTTACAATTAAGATAAATCATTTACCTAAAATAAGTGAATAGAATGTCTGAAGTGTCGATAGTTGAGAAATCTTTGTATCAGAAACAACAGCTTGATAAGCCACCACCTCAGCACCCGCAGCAGCGTCAAGCGCCAGTAACAACGAACAATTCACATTCAAATTTTAAAGCGTCTAATAATATCAACAAAAGCGAAGATGTAACACCACAACCAGAGAACTTACTGAGGTATAATCCTAAAAATGAAATAGATATTAATGATATTCCAGATACAAGAGAAGATATGGATGGTAATAGTATATCGAATGATCCGGCCACACCGCCAGCTTCCCCACCACCACCACCTCCGCCGCCGCCGATTTTAAATCATCAAACCACTAATAATAATAATGTGAAACTTCCACCATCACCTCCACAAATTAAAGCAAATCCCTTGGCAAGTTTGAATAACGATTTTCATTATGAATTAGTAGCTTCAGTGCAACAATGGAATGACCAAGAACCGAAAATTGGATATATTGATGCTAATAGCCTAGCAAAAGCAATTGATGAACATTATAGCGCTCCGTTACCAGAAACAGATCACGTTTTCCCATGGCTGCATGGTATGCATAAAGATAATGCACAGCAGCGAGGTTTTTTACACCCAAAATCTCATATCCAATATAAATTGGGGTTTGCTAATTCACCAAATGGGATTGTCGATGATAATGATGAAAATGATGAAGTTTTTCAAACACCAAACAATTCAAGAGGATTAATGTTGGTAAAATGTGGTGATGAAGAAAATATTTATGGAAGTTTAGTTGGTACAGTTTTGGCACGAGAATTATTAAAAAATAAACGTTGTAATGATGAAAATGAAGATGAATTGAATTTTTTTGATGATGATTCTCAAGAATCAATTAGTTCTGATGATTTATTAGGAGAATTCATTAACTTAGATCCAACAAGAGGTATATCACTAAGAAATTTTCAGATTCAAGTTTCAAAATGGGGGGTTATGAGTGATATTATATGTTATTGTCCTAATATGAATAAAGACTATGATGAAATGATAACGGTTGCTAATTTATTAGTACAAGCACAAACCAAATATAAATTAAAGCATCCAAAATTTAAAACTGAAGTTGGAGTATTTATTGTTAAAGATGGAATGAATGAAATTTTAGAATTAGCGCCTCATATTGTATCAATACCGCCTAAAGCATTGGGGTATGATGATGATGAGTTGAGATTGAAAAATTGGGATAGTAATTTCTTATTCCATGAAAGAGTTGAAATGAGTATGATGAGTAGTGCATCACCAATTGCATATATAGAAGGTAGAGAAGAAGAGACTAGTGGGGTATGGTTAGGTAATAATGTTGATTTTGAAACTTATGTTGATTTATATCAAAAGAGCGATTTGGGAGATTCAAATCAAGCAGCTATAAAGAAAAGAAATTGGACAACTTTTATTAATTGCTGTGAAAGAGCTAATTTACCAAGTTGTGAATCTCTAGAAGAATTTATTCTAGAAGCAGAACAATTAATGGAAGATGAAAGAAATGGTATTCAAAGTGATAGAGAATTAACTCCATTATCTATTGAATTCCCTGGGGCAGGATCTTTGGTATTATCATTGATGAATAATAGTAATAGTGAAGAAATGGTTTGTTCGATTTTATCATTATGTAAACTGATTTGGTTAAGATCAAGAGTTAAATATAGAGGTGAAAAGGCTGGGGTTTTGATGTATTGTAATGATGGGTATAGTGAAACATCATATTTGGCCATTTGTTATATCATTTTTGCAACTGGTGTACCAAGTTGGGATGCATATTTGAATCTTCATACCAAGTATAACCGGCCATTCTTTTGTTTCCGAAGAGATATTAATGCTGTTCAATTAGTTGATTCGGATTTGTTGAAATATTCACCCGAAAACCCGAATAAATTATTCTTTAAATATAATGGTACTATTGATTTTATTGAAAAAGATTCAAATGATGAGGAGAAAGAAGAGGAAGAAGAACGTCCAGACTGGTTTAAAATGGGGGATGGATCAACACCATCCAGAATTTTACCTCATATGTATTTGGGTTCATTAACTCATGCTATGAATCCAGAAATGTTGGTTAAATTAGGTATTAAAAGAGTATTAAGTGTTGGTGAACATATTGATTGGGTAGATATGAAAAAGCCAGCTATTCGGACCAGTAATAGTAGAGGATTAATCTATGAAGATGATTATCCAGGTATTTCCCGAGTAATGGCAGTTTCAGGTATCAATGATGATGGAGTAGATCCATTAATTGATAGTTTAACAGCATGTTTAGAATTTTTAGATGAAGGTTATAGATTAGATGAACCAACATTGGTACATTGTAGAGTTGGTGTATCAAGATCCGCTACTGTTTGTATTGCAGAAGTCATGAAACGGTTAGGTGTTGGATTACCAAGAGCTTATTTATTTGTTAGAGTTCGAAGATTAAATGTGATTATTCAACCTAATTTGAGGTTTATGTATGAATTGGTTAAATGGGAAGAGCTGCATCGAAAGAATGGTGAAGGCTGGTTAAGAGAAGTTGATTGGCATATTCTTTGTAGAGAGATTAGTATTATGAATAAAGCATATATCTCTTAGAAGCTATAAAAGATCTCGAATTGCATTAAGGAATTGACTTATTTATTATTTATTGATTATATTTTTTTTTTTTAGTTTTTTTTTTTTTTTTTTATAATATTATTATCATCATCATAATGTTATTATAGAGTTTGATTCTTATTATATTATTTATGCATTTTTATTTATTCACTCACTCTAGATAATTCTGTAATATGTATTTCAGCATATAATTGTATGTATCATGGCCACATATTATGATAGCCTGGTTGACCAAGCGCTAATTCCATACCAACAGGAAAAGCTTGTAAATCTAATATGTCTGTAAATAATACCTGAATCTATTCAATGCTACTATTCTTGTCTTGTCCATTGCAAGGACAGAGAAAAAAAAAAAAAAAACACGCTAATTTTTCTACACTTCTAACACTCCATCCATGGATATTCCAGCCACACAAACACAATCAGCTTAAAACATTTTCCCTGCATTATTACGCACGCATTTTTTTCTTTAAATCAGATCACTCACCCACTCGTCTCACGCTCTATTTTTTTTATTTTTTTTTCGCGGCCTGTAACTAATTACCCACTAACTACCACACAACCATATCACGATAATTTATTATTAATGAATAGACCAATTACACTAGTCTTAGCGGCCCAAGTTCCAAAACTAGGAATTGGTATCAACGGCCAATTACCATGGAGGTTATCTCAAGATATGAAGTTTTTCAAACAAGTCACCATAGGTCCACAATCAAATGGTGTAGTAATAATGGGTAGAAAAACATGGGAATCAATTCCAACAAAATTCCGTCCTTTAGCTAATAGAATTAATATTATTATTTCATCGCAATCTAATTTAACTGATGGAATTGAAAACAGTTATACAACTGATAGTTATACAAATGCCTTGAAAAAAGTTGATGAAGTTAGTAAACCTGATCAACCAGTGTTTGTTATTGGTGGAGGCCAAGTTTATAAAAGCGCATTAGAGAATGAAAATACAAAGCATATTATCATGACTGAAGTTGAAAGTAATGTTGAATGTGATACCTTTTTTGAAGGTGGTGGATTTGAATGGTATCCTGAGGGAGAAGCTCAAAAGGGGAAATGGAGAAGAAATAGATTAGATGAATTAGAAAATATGACTGGTCTTACTTTAGCTGATGAGTTATATGAACAAGGTGTTTTGTTAAGATTTACTTTATGGAGTAAGCTGTGCGGGGGTGATGATTGTAAAAATGGTCATTGCGGTCACTAACATTAAACTCTTCTAGTGTGGTTATTTGTGTAAAAAAATAGAATACTAATTAAATTATTTCAGTTACTGATCAAATTCTTTATATACAAGGTAGATCTTTTAAAGTCCATGATGTTGTTTGGGAGAATCTCATATAATATATCAGCTTCTTTATTCTAGATTGCAATTGAGATTAGATCCAAGGTAGCTGCTACCAAACGATATTCTTTTAAAACGATTTGATATGACAATGCTGAAGTAATCGTATTTGATCTTGGAATATTACTAATTAAGTATCCAGGATGTAATGCACCCATGCACAAAAATATATGTATGACCATGTGAACTCATCAGTTTATATGTTGGGCTTATCAAATTACTACACTTTAGTTACAGTAATAAACGGGTCATAAACTATCCTTAAGTATTAAATATGACTTGAAAATAAAATACGATAATTAGATTAATATTATCTAGAATATAAACAAGCATTTATCGATGCATTCTTTACTCTCCAATTGCAGTATTATGAAATTATTTTTCTAAACTCCAAACATTGCGATACTTGCACAAACAACACGATATATTTAAGGCTGCAAAAAGACCCAAGCAGTATTAGTCGGATCGGAGGTTCTCCTTTCTTCAAGCCGCAATCTAATGCTTAAGCTGCACTAACGCGAACTGCTTCAAGCAGGCAATGAGCGAATTAATTATGCCACCATAAAAATTTGGGAGCATTAAAAAAACACTAACACCTTTAAAGAAAAAAAAATTGCCAGCGTTATTAATTCATCAAATAAATAAAGGAAAAAAAAAAAAAAAAAAGCTCCAAATATAGATTTTTTAAATACTTTTCACACAAAAAAAAAAAAGAAACACATAACAATCATTATTTATTAATTAACAACAACAGCACACTACTTATACATATACACATACACAAAACAATAGAGAATGAGCGAACCAGTGGACGTTGAAATGCAAGATGCAGTTGTAGAAGAAGAAGTTTCACCACCATCATCAGGCATAGCTATGGAAACAGACGACCAACCATTAAATAATAATAATGAAAGTGTAGTATCAATTGGGAATAGTAAAGTTGAAGAATGGATCGAACAATTATTTCAATGTAAAGTTCTTAGTGAACAAGATGTCAAACAATTATGTAATTTAGCAAGAGAGATTCTAGAAAAAGAATCAAATGTTCAACCAATGAGTGTACCTGTTACAGTCTGCGGGGATATTCATGGTCAATTCCATGATTTACAAGAATTATTTAGAATTGGTGGACCAAGTCCTGATACCAATTATTTGTTTATGGGGGATTATGTTGATCGTGGTTATTATAGTGTTGAAACTGTTAGTTTATTAGTTGCATTAAAAATTCGTTATCCAAAAAGAATTACAATTTTAAGAGGTAATCATGAATCAAGACAAATTACACAAGTTTATGGGTTTTATGATGAATGTTTAAGAAAATATGGTAATGCTGAAGTTTGGAAATTATTTACAGATTTATTTGATTATTTACCTTTAACTGCATTAATTGAAAATAAGGTCTTTTGTTTACATGGTGGGTTAAGTCCTGCTATTGATTCATTAGATGATATTAGACAATTAGATAGAGTTCAAGAAGTACCACATGAAGGTCCCATGTGTGATTTATTATGGTCAGATCCTGATGAAAGATGTGGCTGGGGTATCAGTCCAAGAGGTGCTGGTTATACTTTTGGGCAAGATATTAGTGAAGTTTTCAATCATTCAAATGATTTATCATTAGTTGCAAGAGCACATCAATTGATTATGGAAGGTTATAATTGGTCTCAAGAAAATCAAGTTGTTACAATTTTTTCTGCTCCAAATTATTGTTATAGATGTGGTAATCAAGCTGCTATTATGGAAATTGATGAATCAATGAACAATAATTTCTTACAATTTGATCCTTCACCAAGGGCTGGTGAACCAATGGTTACCAGAAGAACCCCTGATTACTTTTTATAATTTATTATTTGTTTTTACTCTATTTTTTTTATTATTATTATTATTATTACTCTTTTAACGTCGTGTTTTTTTTTTTTTTTTAAATTTTTTTTTTTTTTTTATATTTAATTTTAATTATTCTAATACAATATATTTTTTCAAATGGTCTGGAATACTTGATTCCAATTTTTTCATTTGTAACCATTTTTTGGAAAATAATCTATCAGCATATCTATCGGCATTATCACATAACAAAGTAACAACAGTTTTATTAGGACCATATTTTTGGGCAACTTTTTGTGCTGCAACAACATTCAATGCAGTAGATGCACCAACATAAATCCCTTCTTCATCTAATAATCTATAAACCATTTTAATAGTTTCTTCATCTGGGATATAAACGCTATCATCAATTAATTGAACATCTGCTGCCATATTATCAGTCAATCGACCTTGACCAATCCCTTCAGTAATACTACCATCACCAGTTCGTTCTAATTTCCCATTTTGAATATAAGAATGTAAAACCGAACCTGGAGGATCAGCTAATACACTTTTAACTTTTTTATTACTAATGTCTTTTAAATATCTGGTTGTACCGGCTAATGATCCGCCTGTACCAGTACTACAAGTGAAAAAATCAATTTCCCCATTAGTTTGAGTCCAGATTTCTGGTCCAGTAGATTCGATATGTGATAATCTATTTGCCAAATTATCGAATTGATTAGTCCAAACTGCATTATCCATTCCTTCAGCATGTCTTTTAGCTTGATGGTTATAATTCATTGGATCTGCAAATGGTACAGCAGGAACTGGATAAACTTCTGCCCCCAATAATCTTAAATGATTAATTTTTCCTTCTGATTGTGTATTTGGCATATAAATAACACATTTATATCCTTTTGATCTACAAACATGAGCTAAACCAATACCGGTATTACCAGCAGTCCCTTCAACAACTGTACCACCCGGTTTGATTTGTCCCCGTTTTTCTGCATCTTCAATTACCCATTTAGCTGCTCTATCTTTAACAGAACCACCTGGGTTCATGAATTCTGCTTTACCATAAATATTACATCCAGTTTCTTCAGATAATTTGTTCAATTTTAGTAATGGAGTGTTACCAATAGCACCAACAAACCCATTATTTGAAGTTAAAGGGATGAACGGTAAATCATTGAATCCTCGTTTAACAATTTTAGTGCTTAGTCTGAGTTGTGTTTTTAATTGCCCAAGTCTAATCATTTTGTGTGAATTTTTTTTCTATGTATTGATATGTGGAGAATTAGAAAGAAAAAAATTGTAGAAAGCAAAGTCTATTGGTTGGAGAAATTACTAATTAATACCGTTATTATTGATTCTGTGAGTGTGTGGGCCATTGTGGCACTTTTGAGTGGCTTAACACAGCTTAAGCCGTTATATCCCGCTTAATTTACTTTAGCACGCAATTTGCACATATCGTTCCAAGCAAAAAATGTTTCACAAAAGTTCTATGAAATTTCACTACCTTGCAACTCTTAGATCCAACACGTACGACACAATACGGAGATTAGTAGAAGAGTATTTCAAGAATGGAGTCAACAACACATGAAATTGATGGTGCGGTAGTCCATCTAACGTATCCAATTTCAAAAGATTATAGCAAAGCTACTACTACCGTTTTCATTGCTCCTTCAGGTACTACTGGTGCACCAAATTTGGGTAGCGTGGTTTATGCATTACCAAATAATCCATTAAGTCACGGGGATAAAGTTTTGAGTACTAGATTGTATCAACAAGAAGAATCAATTGATACTTGTGAACGATTGGCTAGAGCTATTGTCGGGAAGATTAGCAAGCCTGTTATTGTTGGTGGATCGGTTAATTTAACTATTATTGGAGTTAAAGAAGTTGTTAATTTAGTAAAGCAGCATGAACCAACTAGTTAATTGCATACTCTTTATCCAATTTGATTATAAAAGTTGAAGTGGTAGTATAGTCTAGAACCTCATGCATTAACATACACAGCTCTTTTAATTGAAGAAGTATATGAGGTGTTTGGAATTTTTTAAACAAGACCATTTGTGTGTGCTTATGAACTATCATCAAGTTATTAAAGAATAAGCAAAGTATATGGTATAGTCATTGCAGCACTTTAAATCAAACGCATGTATTAAACTGAAATAGATTCTTGAATTTGACTGTATAATAAAACTTTACGATTTTCAACGCCATCAAATTAATACACATATAACGCTGTTAGAACTGTAATTACAATTAACTTAATAATATTATATATAATGAATGAAAAAGATTTAGGAGCAAATACTGTAAAAATATGTGTCTATTAATCAAAAATAATTATATCAAAAACTGTCTAAAAAAAAGAAGAGAAATGCAAAATCTATGTAAAACATAATAAAAGAAAAAAAATCAAATAATTTCAATGAATACCAAATATTAACCCCGAAACCCATTTAATACCTCAAGATACAAATGGGCTTAAAGTTTTGGTTTACTTTTATAACCAGGAGCTTTAATAGCCCCTGGAACTTTATCTCTAATCAACTGAACACAACCCTCTTCCTCAGAATAACTACTTTGAGCTAAAGAAACTTCTTTAGCATCCAAATCAAAGACAGCATAAACACTTCTCATGAAACTATCACCCAAAATAGTGTAATTACTTGCTTGAGAATAAGGTAAAATACTCAACATATATTTATCAGGAGCATCAGAACCACCAAAAATAGTGCCATTAATTAATACTTCTGTACTTGGGATAGTCAATTGAGCACCAGAGAATTCAATTGTAACAGTAGAATCTTTTGATCTTTTGTTGGTATAATAAGCACCTTTTTCAGAGTACCATTTTAACCCCAAAACTTGTGCTATCCCATCTACCAAAGAATCTTCCAAATAAGTTAATGAAGTACCAGAATCTAATAAACATGGGATTTTGCCTTGTCCAGGTATAGCAATAGCAGTATCTTCTCCAGCAATTAAACCTGTGATTTCAATTGAAATTGTATCCTTTGAAATTAATGGAATGGTATATAATTCACCATAATATTTTGTTGGTTGAACCCCACCAAATAAAATTGACCCAGTAGAAGATTCAATAGAATCTAAAAAAATTGAATAAGCATTTTTATAAGTCTCACCTTGCTCAACCAATTTCATTGGTAAATTTGGATATTTTTTATCTGTTGATTCTAAACTTTGTAATCCAACTCCAAGAATACCTTTACCAGCGTTAGGAACATCAACCAACCCAAACTGCATATCTTTAAGAGTAGCTCCTGCAATGCCAACGCTATCTGTAGCCCAATCACCTTTAGCATCACCTAACAAATAATCAATTGAAAAATCTTTATTTAATTCTTTAAAAGTTGAACTTTTTTTCCTATCAAATGATGGAGATTTATGAGTAGAAACATCCATAACCCAAAGATCTGAACTACCTGTATCTACATCAACTTCAAATTTTTGAGCTGGAGTCCCAATCAAAACTTCCGCAGTGTAATGACTGATATGATTTTTTAAAGTTGTAGGGTCTAATACTGAACTGATGGAGATGTTGTTTAGCTTGGGGCTAAAAGAATTTGCACCTTGTTCCATTTGATGCCGAAGTTTCATTGTAACGTAGCCTGGAGCTACCTTTTCCAGTGGTGCAGAACTGGTTAGAGTCACCAGAAGTATAAAAAATAGAATATTTTGTATCATTTTTTCTTTTTTGTGTGTTTTTTTTTTTATTATATTATAAGTAAAGTCTATGCAATTAGTTGGATAATTAAGATGTGATGATGTGAGTGATAATTGTGAATTTTAGATTTGAATTGATAGGTCAAATTGACCAGTATTTATATTTAACAACATGCTTTGGGCGTTGCAAGAGATTATCTTATATTGGAAAGTTAGTTCGAAAATGTGTATAGTCGACACATCCTCTCGAATATTAACTATGATATAGTTAGCATGTTCAAAATATATATCACAGCTGTCTATAGGGCGTGAGAATCATAAAAATTTTGGAGCCCATGAATGAAATATTTCACAATATACGTACCCAGAAAAGTGGTAATAAAGATGGGATCGATTTGAATCTTGAGAAGCCTGATGTTCTATAATGGGGCACCCTCAAGGCCATGATGAGATCAAAGCTATATATCCTATAGATAGTTAATAGGCGTTTTCAGGTATATATTATATCCGTATTAATTATGTGGGATAAGGCCGATATGGTTGATTGAGCTATGGCTGTTCATGTTATGAAAGTGAAACTCAATTATAATTATTATTCAAGATTTATGAAACGATAGACATGCAGTGCCAGTACAGGTGGAAAGTTGGAATAATCCTCGATTGGGTTGTCAAAACTGTCAAGGTGGATGCCTGCTATAAATATCACTCGATCTAACTGTTAAAGCCCTATTGTTAATTTATCAAGTCGATCGATCCGATGATGAAGTCTTTAACAATTAATTCACATAGTATGTATATTTTTCCTGCGATAATTTATTCACTGCGGTACAACGTAAAGCGATTCATTATCTAGATTTTTCCTTGTGGATAAAACTAGCACCTGGGCATCATTTTCCAGGCCAATTGATAGCTATGCTTAGCACTGCATTGACCCTTCATATTTGTTAAAATCATGATCATATGCAGACTATTAATTAAAGAGATTCGAGATAGCTCAAGAACTTTGATTGATGCAAATCAGCGTGTGTACAGTACCTACCTCGATCTATCAACTTCAGACCCAACCAATCCACAAGCTTAGCCAGGTACTACGTTAGAATAAGAGATACAAATAATACATAAAAAAATTCTTATAAGCATAAAAAAGGTTCCTCTATTATTATAGCGATCGATGGATCTTAACATTCCAATTATGCAAAAACTTTACTCAAACTTGTATTACATATATCCATCGATACATCAATCGATCTGCCCTAAGCTACCAGGTAGGCTAGCTTAACGATTCTGATTTATGAGGCTTACAAGCCGCATCGGACAAAAAATTTGTCCGATTTTTCAGTGCTTGAGGCTCACCACTCGTTTTTTTACAAGTTCAAGTGTGAAAGTTTTTTCAATATTGTTTGGAAATCGATCGTTTGGATCTCTGATGATATATATGAATGGTTGTGCTTTCACAGTTCAAGAATAGTGCGACAAAACTAAATTAGACACTGTTAACAATCTCAACAAGGGTCACGGTGTAATACAATACCTAATACAGAAGGGTTGATGTAAAATAGTTTTCTTACAACGGCGGTCAATAATACAAACCTAACTTTACAATACTGTAACAGTATCATGACTGGAAAGAAAAAGTTCTTCTTTTGAATTTAGTATATTCATGTTGCTCTTTATAAATATAAAACACTATAAATTAATGGAAATGCACTTCAGTACAAAGATTCTAAAATATTGTTAGTTATAAAATTCAAATAATAATAAAGTAATAAATTCTTTTGAAAAGTCAGTTAATGATGAATGTTGGAAAAAAACGTTATCAGCAGCTTAAATATCTCTGAGTGAGCTGAGAAAAGTTGTCATCATTTCAAAAGAAACAAATTACTTCTTGTAATAAATAATGTTTACTTACAATTTTGGTGTATAAAGTGTTAAAGAAAAGAAGAAGAAAAAAATTTAGTAGTGAAAATTTTTTGATTTAAATAGGTGAAATGCGTGGTTATAGACTGAGTGTGCTGAAATTTACACTCTGGTGCGTGCTGAATTATTCGACCATCCAGTAGTATAAAAATGAATAATATCACCACAACGACCAACTATAAACAAATAAATTAAAAATTAAAATTTAGTAAATGCCATATAAATAATTATGATGATAAGATGGATTCAACAAATTCACCATGATAATTACTTAAATCTGTAACAATTTCCTCTAAATTCATACACAATTGATTAATATCTCCATCTAATTGCTTCAACATTACTAAACCATTATTATCTAAATCACCTTGAGCATAATCAAAATCATTATTCATATATTTAGTATCATCTAACGGATGTTGAAAATGAATTAATCCATTCGGTTGATCAATTTTACCAAACAAACGATTTTGTACAATCATTTTAGCAGTATATTCTTCTGCTCGATCTTCTTGTAAACCTAATAATTGGCCCAATTCTTTAATACCAATATTATTATAGATTTTGGAAACTGCCATAACATTATGCTCAATAACAGCTCTTCTTAAAACAGTATCTCCATCTTCTAATATTGCCATTTGATGAGGTTGTAAATGTTGTTCGAATTCTTCAACATCATTTTTTAATAATAATCGATCTAAATAAACTTTTTCTAAAATTCCCCATTGTGTTGTTTGTTTTGATCTTTCATCAGAAAATAATCGTCTTAATGCCTGACCTCTTAATGGACCTGCAGGACTTAAAATTGAACATAAAATTGCTTGTTTTAAACATTCTAATCTTTCTTCTTCTGCAATAGCTTGTTCTTGTGATAATAAATGATATTTATTTGAGGCTTGTAAAAAATCTCTATTTGTATCATAAATTCTTGCTAGACTTAATTTAAATGCTAAATCAGTTTCATTTTTAACTTTATCACCTAATTTAGGTCTTAAATGTTGTGCCTTTGATAATGAACTTTCTGCTCGTTCAGGTTGATCAGTTTCTAAATAACATCGTACAATTGTAACATACATTTCAAATCGAATAAAATCATCATATAATTGTCGGTCGCTGATTTGTAATCCTTCTAATAAAGTTCTTGCTGCTTCACCAAATTGTTCTTCTAATTGATAAAATGATACTAAAGTATTTCGACATTTCATTTCTTCTTCTTCATATGTAACTAAAATTTTAGCTAATTTTTTCAATGTAATATCTAATACTTTAATTGCAAACTGGTTATCTTTTGTATCACTAATATAATCTAAATATTTACTTATAACTGGTTTTGTAACATTTTTTGAATATTGAATTGCAGTAACTTGATCTAGAAATTCTTCAAATTGTGAAATATTTGAGGGGCTTTTTTCAAACGTTTGTATTACTGATACTAAGTTGTTGATTTTAGTATCAGGGGAGTCATCTGATGCTGCAATATCTTTGACGTTGCTCATTGTAGGAGTTGGTTGATTTTTCTGTCTAATGGCTTATAATGTTGGGGGTAAAGTGTTATTAAATTATTAAGTTAGGCGTGAAGTTTTGAATTTCTGTGTGGTTGTGTTAAAAATTGGGAATTGAGTGTTTTTTTTTTTTTTTTTTTTTTTTTTTAACGCCACAACCCGTTTTATAACAACTATCAAGTTTAAGCCGCACTGGATATCGACAAATTCTAATAATATGAATAAACAAATAAATTACTATATACAAGTCGTCTATAATCATATATATATACATTCTAGTTCAAAAAAAAAAAACTCTACTTTTCTTTTTGATCTGATTTTTTAACATTAGATTTCATACTTTGTCTTTTAACCAAAGTTTGAATTTCAAATACAAATTCTTCAATAGCCTTTGTAGATACTTGATCCTTTTTCAATTCGTTACCTAAATTATTGAAAAATTCATGCATCTTTTTGATCCAAATATGTCGATGTTTAGTCCATGCCTTATGATCATAAATTAATTTTGATAAGTCACTAACTTGATCAACTGTATGAACAACATGTCCAATATAAGTTTTTCTAATCAAATTTTGTGCAATAGCTTGATGTTCTAAAGTAATTTCATGTAAAGCTTTTAGCCCAAATCTAGGATGAACATCAAACTTTTTATAAATTCTATTAAATGCAGATGCATAAGCATCAACAACAGAAATATGCAATTTTTTCCCCCATGCCTTTTGACATAATTTTTTATATTTTTCAACTCTTTCAGCTTCTTCAGTTTCTGAATATACAAATGTTCGAATTAAATTTGCATACATTGTTGATGGTGGTTTAGATTCAAATTCTTCAAATTCTTTCAATACTTGATCAGCTTTTTCAACATTACCTGTTCTTGCAATACTTCGAATATAATAATCCCAATGTGGCCATTCAATTGTTATTGTACCACTTTCTTTAATCTTTTCAAATAAATCAATAGCTTCATTATATCGTTGAGATTTATGTAATAATTTCATTAACAAATCTAAATCTGCACTCTGAACTACTTGTCCCTTTTCATTAGATTCCATAAATGGAATTTTATAATATGATTTCATTTCTGTTAAAGCCTGTTTTGCTTCTGCAATTGTATGTGCCTTTGTTAGTAAATAAGATCTCATTAATTTATTATCAGTATTAACATAACCTGAATCAACATCGTCGTTATATTCTTGCCATACTCTATCTCTTAAACTTTCTGTATCTTCATCCCATTCTTTTGATCTTGCAATTGCATTTAATGTGGTAGTATAAGTAACAATATCTTTATACTTCATTTCATCAAAAATTTCAACTAATGAATTCAAATCATTAGCATAAGCTACTGCTTTCAAAGCATTATTACCATTAATTAATAGCTTGTTTTTATCATGTTCATCAGTTTTAGATTTAACATTTTGAAAAGTTTTGATGACTTTATCTACATCTCCTGATTTATTTAAAGTAATATTGGTGAATTCGTTTTCTTTACAACCCCATTTTTTCATAGTATTGAATAATTTTAATGCTTCTTTATGTTTGTCTTTTTTAGCTAAATATTGTAGAATATGATTCATCCCAACTGATCCATTTGAACCTGCTAATCTAACAATAAATGCTGCTTTTGGTACTTTATCCTTTTTCAATAATTTTGTAACTTCTTCAGATACCATATAAGGATTTGATAATTGTGCTTTACTAGTCCCAAGGCATTTATAGACTGCTGGATGTTTTGGTGTAAAATCGGGTTTTTTACTAATGACGTTATCTAATTTTTCAAGATATTTATCCAAATGGTCTTTTAAAAGTAATTGATTTTGTTTCATTTTTTCAAATTTTTCAATCTTTTCAAGTTGTTGCTGCTTTCTTTGACGTTTTAACTCTATAGGATCAACATCTTTAGCATTAATTAGTTCATTTAACCTGGATCTTAAGCTTTTAAGGGCTATTGATGAGGTACTAAACTGTCTATATCTAATCATTTGTCCTCTATGTTTATGATAATGTTGAAGGATGAAAAATTTCGCCGCACTAGAAAAAAAAAAAAAAATTGTAGATTAGATTTTGAGCCTTGAGAAATTTCAAAGATATTACAATGAGGCGTTATCTTCAGCTATAGCTTGAAAACTACTCGTGGGGCTTATTAACAACGCTTGAATGTTTGCCTCCCAATTCTCACGCCGTGACTTGAAACTGGCTGCTTCCAAGCGCTTATAAGCAATCCATAAACTGATCGTTCTACGCGACGACACACAACACAACATTTTACAATTTATATCAACACATCTTATTAACAACCAATACTCTACAATCTCAAAATATAAAACCAAAAATATCTCATCACAAAATTTAAAAGATAAAATGGATCTTTCGGTAGATGATGATGAATTGATGACTCAAGCTAACAAAACAGATGCAGCTTTTTCATCAACAAAAGCTGGATTAAATTTAGATAAACCATCATATGATTTAGAAGAATACGCATCACAATATACAGGTCCAATTAAGCATACAAGGTTAGCATTCATCGCCAAAAATTGTCCTGAATTACGAACCCAAGCATTAAAATTAGCAGCGGAAGCAGTTAAAGAAAATACAAAAGATGTTAAAGCATATCATCGATTTGTTGAATTATTAACAGAAAATCAAACCCCAATTCAATATGATCAAGAATGGGTTAATAAAATAACTGAGGAACTAAAATTATTGAAAAATGAAATTGATTCACAAAATCAATTAGATCAATTATATAATACCGCCAATTATTATTTTCAACAAGGTTGTTATACAGAATCCCAAAGATGCTATACAACATATTCAGATGCAACATCTGGTCAATTAAGTGATGAAGAAGATTTGAATTTAAAAGTTAAATTAGGAGTATCTGGATTATACTTAGATTCTTATTCTTATGTTCGATCATTTTTAAGTAAAACTTTATTAAATCAATTTGATGAAGAAACGTCAAGTCATATGGCTCAAGCAATACCAATTTTTGCATTATCAGAAATTAATAATCAACAATATGAATCTGCTGTTGGTTGTTTATTGAGTACTCCAACTAATAATGATCAACCTTATGATTTTAATAATTTCATGAGTGTTACTGATATTGGAATGTATACAACTATATTAGCTTTGGCAACATTACCAAGAACTAATTTACAATATTTGGTAAATAAAGATGTTAAATTTGGGTTATTTTCTGAAGGTGCTCATTGGTTAAGAGATTTGGTACAAAAATTTTTAAGTTTAGATTATGATAATTTTTTTCAAATTTGGTATGATCATTATAATGATTTTAAATTGGATTATTATATTAGTAATTATGTTGATAAATTATTTTCAATGATTAAAATTAAAGCATTAAAACAATATTTGATGGTTTATTCAACTATTGAAATATCTAAAATTGCTATTGTGTTTAGAATATCTGAATCTGAAGTTATTAAAATGGCAAAAAAATTAATTTTAGAAAATAATAATGATACTAACAGTTTTAATACTGTTGAAAATGATTTATCTAATATGAAAATTGATGTTATTAATGGGTTGATTATTTATAAAGACTTGGGTAATTCTAGTCAAGTTTATTCTAAATCTATTCAAGTTGCTAAAGATTTTGTTAGAGATTCTAGAATTTTATATTGGTCAACTGAAACTTCAGTAAAAGATTAGACTCTTATAATTTATATATTATAATAATAGTATTCAATTTTTTTTTCTAAAACCTATCTAGTAAGAAAGCTTTAGTTATTCGTTGTTACTTTTTTTATGTTTCAATGCTACTGATAATACAAGCTCTAAAGGTGTAGTGGAGTATGATTCTTGCAATCTTCTTTTAGCGATGTTATTAGTTACTGGTTTATATTGAGCTATTTCCTCATTAGTTGAATCTTCATTAGTTGAGTCTTCATTAGTTGAATCTTCGTTAATTGAGTCTTCATTAGTTTCAGAGCTGTTGAGTTGATTATTATTCTCTTTTGTATTAGTATTATCCTTGGCATCCTCTTCTTCACCCACATCATTGTAATCTTCGTTAGTTTCCTCTTGATTCAATTCATTTTCAATAAGCTTTTCATCCTCTTGTTCTTGGTCACTTTTGCTTTCTTTATTTTCTGAATGTTTTGATCTATTTGGATCCTTCATATAAACTTTGTTTTCATATTTAATTAATCGATTGGCATTCTATGATACATGTTAGCATTGTTTCTTGTGTAGCATTAATTTATTATCCAAAATTCCTTTTTGTACTTGAATAGCTTGATCATCAAAATGCATTTATAAACTTGAGTCCAAGTAGTTTATACATAAACAAGTGAGTTGAAAAGCTTCAAATTCTATAAGTGTAATTAATAATTAGAATGAGTAATACATACCGCTTCATTATAAATCTTTCTAGTTCTAGCGCTTGATAATGGTGGCATATTTATTTAATACGTAAAAATCTAAAACACTATATATATAATAACGGACTCGTTATATATTGTTTGATTGTTTCGCGATTGAATGTAGTGATAAATTATTGATGATTGAATAGATGAGTGCACATGTGAAGAACTAATTATTCAATATTTTTTGCCTATAATTTATATTATATATAGATTTTTATTAATTAGTTGTTACATATATAATGTCAAAAATTTGCTAGGCGTACATTATATATTCTCAACTAATTACTAAAAGAGTTCATAGAGCATGCGGCTCAGCCCTTCCAAAACTGTAATCTTGATTCATAAGCCAAAATAATCACCGAATAACAGATTCAAGCTTTGTGTATACATTTAAGGAGCATTCATCACCAGACTATAAAATAGAAGAAACAAAATCTCTTTATATGAATTTTTTGAATCTCCATACAATATAGTAATTCCATTGATTTGATGAATTTATAAAACCTCATTAATGAATTCATCTTTAGTTGTAAATTTAAGCTTCTCAAACAGTTTGATACAATTTGGGTAATAAATTTAAAATACTAAAAAAAATTAAATCAAAAACTATCACCTTCGTATACCTCTATAGCACCATATAAAATGTGCACTAAGCTATTTCATGGTTATAAAAGTCTTACGTTTATTGCAGCTGATGATCGGTAATGGTGCGTTTTAATTAGAGCGACGTGTCTATATTAGTTTTACTAAGATCTAGTTGGTGGTTTAAAATGTTTCTATTAAGATGTTTTTTTCTGTAAACCAATAATAATTATAAAAATTTTTCAACTAAAGTTCAAATTTAAGGAATTCTGGTGCTAAATATACTCCTATTAAGCTGACTTTATAATTACTATAGCTAGTGACTATAGCTTGCAATGAATTCATGCACTATATATATACCGAACAATTAAATAGCAGCAATTATACATGGATATGTATTTCAGGGATCACGATTTATAAGGATAAAAAAATTTAAATTGTAATATAAAAACCCTGGTGTATCCTATTTTAATGTGTTCGGTCATAACTGCTAATTGAAGCTTTTTTTTCATCAAAACTAGAATATTCAAACCAAATCACACTTTAAAGATTTACAAAGCATATATATTCACATTAACTGACCCATATTTAACTAACCATAATGGTTCCAAAACCTTTAAAAACAATGACTTATGAATTTATAAGTACAGAAGATTATCATATTCTTTACGGATGTATCAGGGATGTTATAAGTAGGGAATCACAACCACAACGTTTTCAACTCTTGGAAAAAGATGAAAGGTTTAGTTTGTATGTCATTATTTGTAGAGTTAATGAAACAACGGATAGAACTTTGAAAGAGTTTCTAGGGTTTGGTTTTATAAAGTCTGGTGAATATGATTAGAGTGCAGAACTTTAAATTACTAAAGACGTTGTTTAAATTTTAAAAATATAATGTCAAAATATTATCAATTATTAGTATATGTAAAGTATCAGACTTGTTAGAACTTTTTATATTTACTGCAATTGAATCGAATAATCTGTTGTCTCTGTTACATTTCATTTTAAAATTAATAAAAAGCTGCCTAGAGCCTCTCAGTTTCAAATAAGCTGAAAATTTTCCATAACAGCTCTCATTAATCTCATTATTGTTTGAATGGTATGCCATGATTAGCATCAACTGAAGTGTTTGCAAGGTTCAAACTCTAGTGCATGTCAGTTAGTAACTAGCTTAATTGTATCACCATTTCAAGTTTAGAAAATCTAGTCACAGGGGTACCGATGTCACAGGTAAACATAGATTCAGTCATTTTGAATCCAACAATATGTCAAGCTTATGGGTACCATACTTGAAGCTTTCTCGATTAGGGTAGGTCTAGTGTCAATCAACAACCACACTAAAAACCTAGCCTATTCCTAGTGACGTGAAAATATTCTTAAGCCTATATACCTGATGAATGAACTAGGCTACCCATTGCACAGACTTGATTATATAAAAACTAGCATTTCCAACTAAAACTCTTATATACTGTAAGTAGCAATTCACCAAAAAAATCTATAATTGAAAATAAAGAAAGTGAAGAAAAAAAAAATGGTTGTTGAACACGGTATAAAACGAAGATTCGACTTTGTAAACACAAAAGATTCTCTTGCTATTATTCATGATAAAATTCAAGCTATTATAGAAAAAGAAGGTCATAGTCAATTTTTCAGTTTGACTTTAGAAAACCCCAAGTATAGTCAGTATTCTCTGACTTGTTATACAAACTATAGAACAGAAGCTCGATTAATTGAGTGTTTTGGTAAAGGTTTAGTAGGTATGTTTCCTGCAAGTTAAGAAGCAATAATCCTGGAGCAGATAGTTAGAGCTTTTAGTATGAAAGTTTGATGTAATCATGCTAAATTTTAATTAATAATAAATATTGATTATATAGAATTAGTAAGATTTTGGTTCCGTTTATAAGCGTGCTTGATAATTCTGGGAATAGTGTACAGTTTTATGCAATATTGTACAACCTAAGTGTAAGCTAAATATAGACATATAGACATATCAGGGATGCCAATATCATATTCCGTGAACATTGGTACTAACTTTTGTATACCCGATTTGACATACATCTTTTTAAGCTTATCCATTCAATTTCCTATATAGACAGTTAGCATTGTTAAAACTAACTGGAAATTAAAAAGATAGGTGACGTAAACGTAAAGTTTTGAATAAGATCTAATCTGGCATACCAATTTCCTCTCTCGGTTTGATTTGGATTTTAGTGTATCTGCACTCACAGTTTTAATCTACCTAATTTAGTTTAGCAGCTTCTATTCAAACAGAAAATTATCCGGAAAAAATATAAACTATGACATAACTTGGAATAGGCTATACTTATATTTTCTCTGATTCGCGTGGTATATGTGAAAGATTGAACAGAAGGTTAGGCAGATGCAATTTTCATTTTGAGGATTAGTATAGAACTGAGGCAGTTATACTTGTGAGAATTAATGCAGCTGGAGCATTTTCAGGCATGAGGTGTTTATATATTTCACTTAAGCTTATTTAATTTTGCTATACCAAAGCACGGAGCTGAAAAGTTTTGACAATTTTGAAACACTCAGGAGTTGAGTGTTTTGGAAGGATTGGTAGTTGTAGCAACCACGTTCGCTATCCAAATACCTAATACTGTAGCTAGGGCTATTTTTTATCTTTTACTATTAGATACTAGCTATGAAGTAGATTCCAAGTTCCTATCCAATAACAAATATTGTAGATAATTTTTTTTTAAAAAAAACCTAAGAATTTTCGAATTTCTAGAGCAGCTCTTCTGCAACCATAACAAGTTTAACATCTCTAGTATTTTTTAGTATTTCAAGTTTGCGGATCGAGCCGAAACCTCATTTCATTGTCTTTGTGTTACTGTACACGTGAACTCACAATTTTCTTCTGATTATAACAGATTGGTCCATGTTAGAGGAGAAATAGACTTTTATTGATAAAAAAAAATGAGAATAAGACATCTTCCACTTCTAATTATGAAGTTTGTAGTGCAAGTTTCCTAAATGGTTACAAAGACTTATATATAGGTCACAGTTTTTAGCAGCATACTTGGCTTCAATTTTAATATTTAAACGAATCTCAGGTTAGATATCAAGCTATTAGTGTGAGAAAAACTAATTTATATCTTATTCAAAACTTCAACTGATACAACTTATACCACAGATATAATAGTTAATTACCACTGATGTTTACATAAAGCCAGCTCTCATGAGGATAGATTCTTCAATGAATAAAAACCTTCTAGAATCCATTTAAATGCCGAGAAACATTTTTACCTTATAATTTTTTTGGTCAAAAATCAAAACTAACACAATTGTGCTGAATCAAGAGGCCTATCAATAGAAGAACTTTCAATAGTTTTTCGATTTCAAGCTCATAGCCAATCAAAGTATAAATTAATATTACAATGTCAAAATATATTATTTATAAATTCATTACAGAATCAGAAGATATTGGTACAGTTAATACGAGACTTATCACTTCATTAAGAAATGCAAATACAAGAGGATACTATCTCACTTATAATACACATGAAATGAACTATATTTTACAAGTTGAAAATAATCTTTCAGTTCATAATAGCTTGATAGGTTTTCTGGGTGAAGGGGTTTTATCTGTAGAATTTACTGATACTAAACTCTAGTGTTACTAGGCCTGGGGACGGTTTACTAATTTTTGATATATTTGGGGTTTGTATAATATGTGAATAAATATAACATGTAAATGCATTATTTTTTATAATGACTTGTGGTTGGGCCTGCGAGAGCGAACCGGGTCTAAACCCTCATTTAGCTTTGTGGCAATTGTCGGATAATTGTAATTATTTTCGTCAATGTATGCTTAAGATTCAAAGACCAGATACATTCTGAGCCTTATTGGAGCCTTATTGATACTAACAGGCACTAATAGAATATACAGAATATATTAGCTACTTGATCAATATCTTATTTCTCGTGTATTTTACAAGATTCGTGCCTGGAATTCTGCCGGCCTCTTAATTAACTGAAATGGATAACCTATGGACTAGGAAATAATATCATACCAGATACATCCTGCTAATACCTTAGCTAATCGTTGTCTCTTTTTAGAATGACTATCTTCATCATCACTAGGAAATAATATCATACCAGATAAAAAACATCAACATAGTCATGAAGTTAAGCTTGATAATGAAAACTTAAGCGGCTAAAGTTGAGGTCTTGAACTTTATTAAGTAGAATGATTCACTTCTGTGTTAATCGGTTCAGCCAATAAAGTGAATGCTTCAGATACCACTTCAAAACAAATAACATTATCATAAAGGAAACTTTAATGAACTTCTTCACGCGGTATTTTTCTGAGCCGCAGACGGCGCATATATTACTTAGGTTTAAAAAAATGTTTAATTTAATATTTTTCCGTGCGTTCGAACCTATATAATTTCCTGAGTTTAAATTCTTTGCTACAAAATGTAAATAAAGATAGATTAAACAACACCCATAGCTATACAGTAGTTTCTGGTTATCAAAAAAAGTGTCCTAAAAACAATGGGCCATAGTAATTACTTCTTGACTGTGTTAGGTTGAAATAAGAATAAATTCTTACTTTACAATGGTTGATACTTATGACCTCAGTGTTACTAAGCAAGCTGCAAAACTGATTTCAATGATCAGTGAATTTTGAACATCAAAATAACAAAAGGTAATATTTTGAGTTCAAAAAAGATCTTGAAGTATGCTTTTAAGTTCTGAACAGTTATAATGAGCTTAGCAAGTTTATCTAAACATAGACCTTTTGAAATTTTAAGCTCATAACAATAATAATTTTCTTACAAAAACACCAAACTTTCAATTAACCAAACTATCTACAGAAACTACTACTTTCATCAACAAAACCATATTACTAGAAGAAAAAATGTTACAATTATTCATAGCATTAATTGGGTTACTCAATTTAGTAGTAGCATCAAAACAACTAGGACATGCTAGATTGTTCCCAGCAAACGACCCATTCTACTATGCTCCACCAGATTTTATCTTAGAAGATTTACAGCCAGGCACAGTTTTAAGCCAACGAGTTGTAGATATGTTATACAAAAACACATATCAAGCTCGGCAGTTATCTTTTAAAAGTACTTCAACCAATGGCACATCAATTGTTGGTGTTACAACTTTATTGTATCCTGGGAAATTGAAATTTTATGATACTAAAATGATAACCTATTTAGTTCATGAAGACGCAGCTTACTTAAATTGTGCACAAAGTTATAAATATCAAAATATGACTGAAACACCAGAATCAACAGTTCAGGCTTTATTAGATTCTGGGTTTATTGTAAACATGCCAGATTCAGAAGGAATTAAAAGTGCTTTTGGCGCAGGTAAAATAAATGGGAAAATCACATTAGATTCTATTCGTGCAAGTTTACAAATGTTTGAAAATCCTGATATTGTTAAGCATGGGATGTGGGGGTATTCTGGTTCAACCATTCCAGCTGGTTGGGCAGGAGAGTTAGCAAAATCTTATGCACCAGAATTGAATATTACAGCATTAGCAATTGGTGGTGTTATAGTGGATCTATTAAGTGTTTTGAAAGATAATAATAATAAAATTAGTGCTGGGTTTATCCCACCAGCTATTTGGGGTTTAGCAACAGAATACCCAGCTATGGAATCTATTGTTAAAAATAATTTGACAACAAATTCTACAAGCAGAGAAGAAATTGAAAAAGCTTTACATCAATGCTTACATGAAAATATGGCATTATATTCAATGAAAAATGTTTTTAGTTATTTTGATGTTAATGAAGATTATTTTTTCACAGGAGAGTTAAAGGAAATGTTTGATTCCTTAAGATTAGGTAGTAAAGCTCCTGATATACCAATGTTGGTTTATCAAGGTACTTTTGACCCAATTGCTAAACATGAATATGTTAATCAAATGGTTGAACAATATTGTAAGCAAAAAGCTGACTTGAAGTATTTAACTGTTTTGGAAGGTGATCATGATAATACTCATTCTACTGTTGTTGATTATGTTATCAAATACTTGATTGATGCATTGGATCACCCTGAAAATTATAAAAATAAAGGTTGTGTTTATGAGTCTAAGCAAGTTGATTTGGGTGATAATTTGGCTATGATGTATAGTAGCGGTGTTCCAGGGATGAACGTAAATAGTGCCACTAAAAATGGTAATAGTAATACCGGGTCTAATACTAGCATCAATAATGTAGAGAGAAATCCTAATGGTGAAAATAGTGGTTCGAATCTTACCAACTCTAGTCAAGGAATTATAAACAATACAGCTGGTTATCAAGGTGCCGCCAAAAGCCAAACTTCTGTCAATAACGCCAGCCAGGCCACTGGCAGTAAAATTAGTGCAGACCAAGGAACTAATACATGGCTCCCTGCAGTCAAAAATCAAGCTAGTAACCAACCAGGGATGAGCCAAAATTATAACCAGCTAGGCAGTATCCAGGCTAGTTCAGATAATCAAGCTGCTAATAATCGTTTTCCAGAAGCTAATAGCATCAAGTTAAACGCTAATCAAGATGGTAAAGTCATTCCAAATAAACAATTATATTCTAAGGACACAAAAAATGCAACTATTGCAACTACTTTGATTGTCATGTAATATTTGACTTCCATTTATAATACCTGATGTTATAAATGGTTTTATATCTGTTATTTTCTATATAATGTCTTTGCTTCCAATTTTATAATAATATTGATATTTACAATTAAACCGGTCTTATGGTCTACTAAACACGTCTCAATTAGGTATTGACTATGGATTGCTAAATACATGTATACCTAAACTTATTCTGTGTCATTAGTGTATAGCAATTGCAAAGTATCGATCGGTCTTGGGCCTCAAAATCGTGCACGTGTAGTTTACTAGTTATAGAAATCTCCTTGATAATATTTTTTAATGGCAGTGTATTATTTTTTTAGCATCTCCTTAAGTTGTGAACAGATTGGTTAAATATTCGACTAGAATTCTATGATAATTCTGATAATTTCTATCGGTCGAGTCGTTTAAAAGCCATGCATTGACCGGTCCACCGGAGTTAGAATTACTACTGCGGCTCAATGCATGTCAAAATTTAAACTGTGCTTAAGCCCAATTTATTTGTAAATTTTGATTCTAAATTTAGCACACTTAAACACGCTCGGAGTTGAAAGTAAAAAAAAAAGAAGAAAGAAAGAAAAGAAAATTCACTTTAAGCCACTTTTTTTAAGACACTAAAATTACGACCTTAATAAGCCTATAGGTAGGTTCGTATTATTACAACAACCACAGTAGGATATATGATACAACGGTTCGATAAGCCACAACTGGCAATATATGTTTATGATAATCTAATAAATGATTTATTGAAGAATTTAGAACTATAGCTATTGAACTACTATGATAGCTTCAATATATTCTAAATATTGAAGATCTTCTACCAGTTGGAGATCTTCTACCAGTTGGTGCATGGGATTAAGTTCTTGTTAACTACATACAGGTATTATTAATACAGTAATAAAATGGAGACTATTATTCCATTGCAATTAATAAAACTGGGATTATTCAATTGATGCCTTGAATTAAAGTGCCCATGACTTTAAGTAAATGTTGACCAAATTTGGTCATGGCAGAAATCAGCTCAAGTATCTATTATAGCTTTAAGTGGCCCTATATATTGGAATTGATTTTTTTATTTATACTTTAAAAGGTTATAACTCTATTGAAATGGTGCACCATGGCTTGAAAAGTATGCCAACGTATACCGACGTAATATTATAAATTTTTCAAAGTCAATAATCAGCCAATATCTTAATTTTGAACGGCATCAGAGAATAAACAAGTTTATTAGGTGGATTCAAAAAACTTTTATACAATCATCCAATTATATGCAAACTAATATAACTATAGGTAGTTATAATTAGCTAATAAATCAATTACTTGTCTCTGGAGTGGATATCAAAACTGACATTTGGCCTATCATGTCAAAAAAATAAATCGTTTAACTGGTCTCATCACAAGAAGTTATAGTATCGTTATAATAGCTTGCCAATGGGTAACTGAATTCCAAGCCGGCCTCCGAACTGAGATTATTCGATGCACTGAAGAAAAACTTTCGGTGACCAAAAGATTTGTAAGTTGATTTATGAAAAGTTTCAAATATATGTCGGTAAACTCCGGATTTTCGCGCCCCACCCATGGGAGAATCCGAAACCTACAGTACACTTACTAACGCTGGCTTCAAGCTTGGTAGAATTCAGTAGTCTGGAACTGTATTTATGACATCCAATGTAGAGTTTGGCTATGTATAATTAGAACTGCATTCACAGCGTGGGTGATAGCTAAAGAAAATTGTCAGGTGCCATCCACAAACGGCTTGTTTATGTATTTGTTTGTAGCTTTTGCTCATTCAATCATTCCCATAGATCGATTAGATCAGGTTTAGCCATTTGAAAAAACCACTTGGTGCGTTTTTCGGTGAGAATTATCCTATTCTAAGCATATACATGTAAGGGTTCATGAATTTGATACAATATTGCCATTATCATTGGTAGGTTTCTACGCACTCGACTATACTGTATCTAATTATAGAATTGGGTAATTTTTCAAGCCACCGAATTTACAACATAGGTATTTATTTCTATCAAATGCATTCTTAACACGCGGAGCCACATCTCATTATTATTTCATAATTGCCCAGATCTCATAGACACTACTGCTAGTACTGATCATAAGCCACCATATACTGATCATGGCATCCATGTGCATGCAATTCTACCAAAGCAACATCTCAGTCCATCTGCGGATAGTTGATTGTGCTCAAAAGCATTGTAACTGGGGCATAGGTCAAGTTTAAATTTGAACTGTTTGTTGATATTCACGAACCAAATTTAGTATACTATAATCGGTTATGAAGTGCCGGAAGTTCATGGCCTAAATATTGTATATCACTGCACCTCCACAAACCGCATCGTAACCTTGGATACTATGTACAAAAATTAGTGTCTCACAGCATTGTGTTCTACTGCTGTAGGTCAGAAACTAAATGTTCTATAGAATTGAAAAACTTGTCAGCCACACTGCTCCCTTCAAACTATAGTATACGGTACTAATTTGAGATTCTTAAAAGTCGACGGTTGCTGAAGACAGCATGCAGTGTTGAGTTTCAATTGGGTAGCCTTATAGCCTCGAGGTATAGGTAGAATGTTGCAAGTTCTGTTTAACCAACTGGTACTTCATAGAATATGATACATTAATAGGATCTAAAAATAGAGATTGATTAAATATCCATAGATAGTTTTTTTTTTTTGGTTGCGGTTGTTGGTAAGACTCAGCTATATCTATAAGAAAGCTAATGATAAGTTAGAAGTTGCCTACTTTGTATTGAAGCTAGAGATTAAACTATGAATGCTTGTATGTGGTATAAAGATGGAATATATCATTCAAAATATGACGCTCAATTCTTTCGTTGAACCTTAATCTGACGGAATAACGTGTAGAAAAAACTTGGCTATAAATCAAAATGCCTAATATACATCGATGTAAGTGCCATTTAACAACCAATATCCAACTAAAACCAGATGTCAACTGAATTATAACGTTACCCAGTGGCTTTGACCTTTGGATAGATGTAGATCACTGTGGAGAGCCTGCTATGCCAGGTAGTGGTAGTACCATGGTATACAGTGGTTTATAAGATGTCATCACTCATGTGTGGAAAAGCATGTTGTACAAGCGTGTACAGCCTCTTGAACTGAACCCCTAATGCAGTATACTGTATAAGCCTTCTATGGCTACTATCTAATACCCTTACATATGCCACTATAGTTGGTATAATGTAGTATCAGCTCACAGTTTTTTTCATCATTCTATTTTAAGCTGTTCAAAAAAATACGATGTTTATTTAATTGTAACCCGACGGAATAAAAAGTTTGACACCCTATATGCATCATCAATCCATCAAATTCCATAGAAACATGCCAAAAAAACACTGTTAAATCTATTTTTAGACAGCGTTTCTAAGCCTCACAATCTACTCCATGATATGAACATCCATAATATTATGAATATTATTTTTCAGGGACAAAATGATCGGTGCATACCATGGTACCAAGGTAAGGTCATCAATCCTTTTTCTCAGCCATCTATCTCCCCACTAGCCACACTTCAAGCCCATTTGTCAATATTAATTATCTTGAAGGATGGTATTGAAAGCTCCATGTGCACATGATTTTACAAGGCTGAAAATACATGTAGGCTCTATCCATTTTATACGTTTGTGCGTACAGTATGTTTATTGTTAATTAAGTTGAATACACACATTCTGATTTGCATGGTAGAGTAACTCAGCTCAGTATAATATATAGACATATCCGCGGTAAAAGGTAAAAACGAATCAATAATTGGCCGCGGTACCGACCAAAAACAATATGGTGATCAAAGCTGTGACTGTTGGTTATTAAATTTTTATTATTGTATTTATAGAGTTTCAAATTGTTTGGTACCTTAAGTTTAAATTTGAACTCAATCCAATCCATGGATGTATCCGGATATTGTTACCTCAATTGTACGTACGAGTATATATGGTACCCCAGCATTGATTATATCAACATGATCAATTATACTATAGCTCTATTAAATTATGCGCAAATGTACACAGAAACCTGAATATACAAGCATTACAAAGTAACTTTATTATATTACTAAGATAAAAGTTAAAAATAATTACAATATCTGGGATTAGATGTTTTCAGGTATGATTTCTATAGCACTCTTGTGAGTGCTACATGTATTATAAACAATAGCTGAAACCATCAAGTTTTTTTGTAAAAATAGAATCATTAAGCTCGAGAACCATGGATCGATCGAGTTGCTTTCCTGTAGATCTTGATCTTCATGCATCTACAATAACCAATTGATTAATGTGTAAAATTGAACCAAATTTCATTAGTTATGCATAGCTTTAGCTTGATTTCCCAGGAATTGCTATCTGGATAACTATGAATTCATTTATCAGCCACTAAGTATTTAAAAACTGTGGCCTATCGAATCTTCATTTTAGTATCTATAGACACTACTAATTGAACTCTTTATGGCCATGTCCGGCAGAATAGATGAATCTATGAATAGTGACAAGAATTCATTGTAACTAAGTGGCTTAATTAATTGATTGATTTACTAGTACTGGTAGTTTCACCAGCTGGTTGCATTATTTCATGTTCTACATGATTTTATAAGTCTGCAGGAAAAACTTCTTATGTATGCATGCATATAGGGATATGTACCATTAAACAATTGGGTTAAGCCACAAATCATAGACAAAATATTTTCAAGTTTTGAAACAATATATTCAAGTCCAGTAAGTTGTATGTTAATAGCCTACATAACAACTGTGAAATTTTTTAAAGCCCAATGTTTTTTTTGTATACGATATAACGTGTTAATTTACTGTCCAGATATACCCCAATTTACCATTATAACGCCATTATTGGAATTTTGATGGTATATTGTTTTTTGTTTTATCTCAATATCTTTAGGCTGGATGTATCCTAATGGGTGTATTTGTAGATTTTTTGAGATCTTCAAGAAATGCGGAGAAGCAATATCCCTACTCGCATTAGCACTGGCAACTTGCTACCTTGAATTCATCTCTTTGAATATAATATTCCCAGCCTTTCTAAGAATATCTTTCACCACCAAATTGCTATAAGGAAAGCATAGAAACATGTATAT
>JAKTSB010000081.1:0-96095 GCA_030579975.1 Blastobotrys buckinghamii (nom. inval.)
AAAAGATTTATATACTAAAATTTCTAGTCACATGACTTTATAAACTATCAACCTAATTATTAGTACTATAGACAGTACATTGCATATCTTGATACTGCAACAATTTAGCTGTAATAATCAGTGGAAGTTTTACATAATTTTAGAAGGACTGAATTCAAAAATATACTAGGTTACTTAATTTCATTAAAAAACGGGGATATTATAATCATTTGTATATATCATTCGTAATTGAATTTCGAGCTAAATAAGGTTAATATCGTCATAACTAGTAAACATAGTCTTTCAATGACCTTAAGCATATCTTAACTTTAACCAGCTGTGTAGTTGAACCATGGAATGGATTGCACATAACACTTGCTTCACTCGATGCAATAGTACATTATTCACCGTCATAGAGAGTTAGCCTCCTCCTGAAGCTAGCGTACATATTTATATTAGTTGGAAGAGTTCAAGACAAAATTAAAAGGTTAAGCAAAACGAGCCTACTAAGATGGCGATGGAGCAAATTCTTTGGCGCCAAACCTGAAAAAGTATTTTAAGTATATTTTAAAAAAAATTTCGTATTGAAGGGCTGTTGCCGTTCTTTAAAAACTATAAATTGTAGAGTTTCGACCAATTGGACAAGATTTTGGGTAGTACAATTGATTTTAAATCGCGCTGGTTTTTATAATTGTAGTATCATCTGAGCTAGATAGTATTTATAGGTTTATTGTATAAGTCACAATATTCATTAGATACACTAGAACTGATAAAGACCAACATGAAATTTCAAATTAATAATGAATTAATTTTTTAAAAAATTGAGTTAAATAAAGTTAAACATTATCAATCAATTCACTTCATCACTTCAATTAACAAATAACTGGATAAAATTCTCAATTAAAATTTTAAATTCTAAATAAATGATCTGCTGCTTTGACATTGTTCGACTTCATTACTGTAGTTCCAAAGCCTCTCCTCCACCACCATCTCTTTTCTCATACCCAACATGAATACCCTCAGTAGGAGTATTAAAAGGATTACCAGCACTAGTTACCCCAATAATAACTACAAAAATTATTCCAGCCATAAATCTCATTATTCTTATTACACTTGTTGCTATTGTACACGTGCTGAACTCTGTTGCAGTTCCTATATTGCCTCAGCAAAGTTCAGAAATAAAAAAGTTGAGGGGAATTGAATAGTTTAAATACTCGAGAATTTTTTTTTTTTTTCAGAGGCCTATGACAATAATCCATGGGTATACAGAAGATTCTTATCAAACAAGGTCGCTGCAAGCGTACAAGCTTGTACTACTGAACCACCGATCAATAATGATAAGAATTAATTAAAAACATTTAGAACTTTTGTAATTATTATCACAGTAGTATATATGAGTACACGTACGCGGAAGATTTAATTGTGTACCACTAAATTTTTAAATAGGCCCATTAATATTATTGATAATGTTATTGATCGATCTTATAATTATATATCAATGGCGAAAAACTTTGTTCCAAAAATTTGAAAGTGTTACAACTGGTCCATCATATTAACTTGATGAGTTTCAACTCTGTAAACTACCTAAAGACTGAAATTTTTTGCTGTACTGACTGGAAACTAGCACATCAATGATAAATAAGTAATAAACATGTATATAAAATAGGAAATTAGTGAGAACGTTTGAATATTATAAAGTATCTATATTTTACAAACTATCATTGGTAATGCCAGCTGGTATCAACTTCAAGGAGCCACGTACCGACATGTATATGATGAACTTTTAAGAGTTCGACCACGTGTTTTTATATAGCATAAATCATTGAAAAATAGAGATTTTCATAATTTACATATCCTGGATTTTAAATTTAAGCTTAAGTTATATGTTTTCAATTTCACTCCGATTTCAATAATCAATCCCCCAATTTGGATATCTCAACCACAAACATTTTAAATTACGAGATTGTTGCCATAGGAATTGAGTTGCACAGCCCTAGGCTATTTTTATCTATGAATTCGATCTAATCTGTAATATCCATGGACCCAACCGTATCGATAAATTATATCCCCTATTGAAGTTCTGTTATGTATACCCATGCTACATTTAACTGAACATCTTGTGGACGGAAAAGTTTGGTATAGATGTATTTATAAGCTTTTTGGATCACCATTGATTAATCCATCCGCATTCCAAATTCTGATACAAGATGTTAAGCTAGTTGAAGAATGTTTAAAAGTCTTTATTATCAGGGACTATACATAAAGAGAAAGACTACCATAATTGGTACAATGCGTTATGTTCGAAATTTCTTAACCAACAATGTTGAATTCCTTTGGTCTATCACGATTATACAATTGCTCTGTTTAATTTTATGGATTGGATAATACACGTGGTAAATGATATCCATTGCAACCTGCCAAAAAAAGGGGGTTACACAGGTGCAATTATTATAGACAGCTGCGCCCATACCTATAGTATACTGTACTGGTTGAACGATTCTGTACTATTCTTAGCCCAGAGTTACTTCTAGAAGCTTACATAATATAATTCACTTCTTTTATTTATCCATGCTATTTATAAATCCACAATTGCATTGATCTCGAGGAGCTCAGTATTAGTACAGAACGCATTGCAATGGCTTATTTATATATATATCGGATGCTAAACAGAGTAGTATCATTATCACAATCTTTAAAGAGACTAATATCGCAATATGAGCTTGAGGTATGTGTAAGCAATTGATACATGAGATCTATAGTTAGTGCCGTTGAAGTCCAAGATTGAGTTGGTCCATTCTTTCTGATGTTTACGAGTTGAAAGGATATAAAGCAATTATTCGTGTTACTTAAACTTAATCTGTTGACAGGATAGAGGCTGGTTATGTAATGATTAACATGAATACATGCTAATGAGTGGTGATACAGTGGTGGATCTACACACTTGAAGTTATTATACAAAAAATGTATTCAAGTGAAGATGAGGAGATTAAGTTAATTTCTCCTAAAAAGATTTATATACTAAAATTTCTAGTCCCATGACTTTATAAACTATCAACCTAGTTATTAGGACTGTAGACAGTACATTGCATATCTTGATACTGCAACTATTCTAATTTACAATATATATTTTGGTATTTTATTATTTAACTACTAATTTGTCGATATATATAACTCAACTAACAACAAGAATTGCAGCTTGACTGATCGGTATACCCTCTCTTGCAATTTATGATCTAGAGATATCATATGATAGTTTATGCAACCTGTCATATGTTTGTCATCTCATCAAATGAGAAGTTTATTTATAATACTGACCCTTTGATATACTTTTCATTTATGATAACTTAATGAGAACCCAAATTTTAATCTTATCAACATAAACAATCTACTATCCTCTGAATCAATCTAGTGATCGATACAAGCCCGTTGATGCATGCGTGCACCTTTACTCTCAAGCACTGATAAGTGGAACTCGTTTGCACCGTACGAAATACTACAGCTTAAGGGCACTCACTGATAAGCACGAGCGGCGGCTTTCACTGCTTTAGCGCGCGGGCAACATCAAAGAATTTGAAAACGAGTTACAGAAAGCAAAAAATTCCTTGAAGTTTACTGACTGTAGCATTATAAATATATATATATATATAGTATCGGTATTTTATATCCTACCTGCAGGTATCTATTGTAGCTATAGCAGTATTTTGGATGGTACTAAGATTTGATTATTTGTTTTATGTACCATAATAGATATATGCATCAATCTCGCATGGTACATGCAAAACCGGTTTCAGAAATATACCCCACGGATTTCTGCGGAATTTTCCGATTAGACACATGCTATGAAATAAATTTTTTTTTTTCTTTTCACAACTCAGGTTAGGATGTGGATGCTGATTCCGGGATACTGTCGTTGTATACGCGGTGGCATTTTGTGATAAGGGGTCTACACCACCATCTATGAAACAGTTCAAAATCAGTTATCGTGAAGGTTTTCTAGCCAATGAAAATGCGAGCGTTGTAATATGATAAGGGTTTGTTGATGGCCAACAAAAAATTAATTGATAAAGGAACGTTTGTCATCTATCACAGTATCTGCCATGGTTTATTATAATTTTTAGGTCCGGATTTGATACCAATTGCATACGTGCAGTGATTGAAAAATTTGGAACATTACTCTCACGCTCTTGAATTTGAGATAAATCAGAGCATGAAGTACTGAAATTGATTATTGGTTATAAGTAGTTTTCGAAAATCGATTGGTTATTTACACTTTGAGTTCACTTACGATGAATTGATATGAAGGGAACCCGCCTGCAGAGAACTCATTGAACATCCGATTTTAGTCGTAGTCTTTTCGAACTATGTTGCTGGTTTAAAGTCATTGATTCTTTTAAGAATCCATTCACCTGGTCGATCGTGGATGTATACCCTAAAGGGTTGTTGGGTCGCTCGTGGATGTACATTTTAAAAGGTATGTTTTGATCGGATGCAAAACAAAATTCTATGTACTATTGTACGTACAACAAAGGATATGGATATTATCTTAAGCGATATCGCGACACCTTTTTCGAAGTTTCGGCCATCGACATACAAGTTTTACAGCTAATTAAAAAAAAAAAAAAACCAAGTGATTATTTAGACCGTTTTGCAATGGCGATGAGATGAGATGAGATGTGTGCTAGCTAGCCTATGGCGAATCTCATGGTAACGTTTTGAATAATCAATCTGATCGTAAATACTATAGGTGCACCATGGATAAGTGATTGTCAAACATCGTCAAAGTATACTTATAATCAATCAGGATGGAGTTTGAAGGTTGATTTCAAAACATGATTTGGTTGTGGGTTACCGTTATAATACTGAAGTAGACAGTCTATTACATCAGGCAAGTATACAACGTCTTGAATCTGTTTAAGCTAGGCCATGAATAATCATATCTGAACACAACGTTAACATATGGTAATCAAGGCGCCTAACGTAAACTGGTAAATTATTAATATCCCCAAATAGTATAAATATACCCTAATATGGGTGGTTCTATCAATTCGTATGCATTGGAAATAGGAATTAAATACAATTAATTATATAATCAATTAATCAGCTCATTACCTGAAAATAGATCCTACCTGCAGATAACACTTCAATCATGGTCCGAATTAATGATGTATTTATCAATTGCAATCTGTTAAATTATTAATATTAGGTCTAAAAATATTTAGAACTATAATCTGTGAGACTAATATCTGTGAGACTAATACATTTTAAATAAATCAAAAATATATTATAATAATTATTTAAAGAAAGGATACACTCGCGATATATCAGTTTCACGTAAGTTTATCACAATATTGATTCCAGAGCTCAAGACTTGCTTGAGGGTCCTTGTCTATTGAATTCAATAATTAGGATTCTTTCAAGGTACATCCAATCAATATTTTTGATCAACCTACCGTTATCCACACATTTAGTACTACTACTCATGAGCTCTTAGTATACATTATATACTTTATCCTCCGGCCCATGGTCGATACTTAATTGATACAATGTTACTAATAACTATGGATTAAGTGTGCGAATTACCTTCGGAGATCGAACATTAATACAAATTGGAACTGGGTTGTGTGCACCATGGGTTTATCCAAGTATCTCAAGCTGGTGCAACATATTTATCATGTATTATCATGCAGAAGCATGCCTAGAATTAGTATGTTTTAGCTGTATCTTGGCAAGATAAATAATTACTCTTTATCTTTTCTTTTCGTAACCCTTTTTTTAGAATTTCACCAGCCAAACTACTGTACCTGGTACAGCATGACGATGTTGTGCTATACATAATTGAGCCTCTTTAGAAAAAAAGGTTTTGAACTAGAAGTTAACCAAAAACCCGGATCTATGGCTATAATTCGAGCCTCGTGAATCGATCACTCAAGAAACGTTATCGATTTTTCTATTATATGTAAGAGATGATATCCACGACAGGATTTTTCAGGTGGTAGGAGAGATTAGGATTACGGCGAACCGGGGGGGTTTTTTTGTTTTTTTTTTTTTTTTTTTTTTTTTTCACAAGACTTTTAATCGATGAGACTGGTAACGTTTTGGAGCTCAAGACTTCTGGGCGAGATGGCCAATAACCTTGATTGATCTTGGCCTGTGTTTACAAAGATAAAAGCTTTGACAATTATTCAGGTACAAGGAGGGAAAGCTTTGCTTTAGTTAAATAGAGATACAATCATACAGGCTGCGGTTCTATGCCTAATGAAGTTTATTGTTATTGCGGGCGATATCAATCAATCTCTCGAGATCATTGATCAGGGTAATTAACAAAATTTTAGCTGGAGGTTTTGGATCGATCTGATGATCTGAGTGCACGATTCGACAATGCTGATGATCATCTTTGCGCATTTGTATCCTGTAGTGGTAGCTCCCTCCTGGTTTTGGTAAATATTGATATTGAATCTCGGGTTTGAGTGTTGATCACACAATTCCGTATCCCAACGTTCTCAAATGCATATATGCTTTTAGTGGAAACTTTCCCATCCGGACTTTGATTTTTTATAACCTATTCTGAACAAGTTTCTGATATATGCTCATCAAAAAACTAGATCCCATTGTGGAGTTCTATGTTAAAATATACAGTAGTAGTCTATAGTAAGATTAGGATTATTTAGATACGCCAACAGTGGCGTTATCTCCACAATCCCAAGTGGATAAGCTATCCAATTAATTATGCCGCTTCTCAAGGCATAAAAGACCCAAACAACATATGCATTAATATCTCTGTTCATCCAGTTTGGGAAATCGTCGTCTCTCAAGTGTAGCGGAGATGGATGAAAAAAAAAAAAAAAAAGGTGAGGTTTATCGGAATGAAACAACCTTTTAAGACACCTTGATCGACCTTGTAAATTTCACCAGAAATTCATGCATTCATTCAATCAGATAAGAGGCTTGAACTAAAAACAAATTATTCCCGGCTTATAATTTTAAAATGTAATGATGGGGACATTTTTGAGGTTTATTTGCAATAAGAAACCATTTATTTACTCCATGGTGTTAAATACCAGGTTAGTATTAATATCCCAATTATTTATTCAAAAACACGAAGAGCCGTTCGAATTTACTATAGCTATATATAAAATACTTGTTAACGAAATAAAGAAAATAAGCTTATAGTCCATAATTATTTCTGATTCAAACTATAGATCTATACACTTGAACAATAAATGCCTGAAGCTAGCTGGAATGTTAACTTTTATACATCTATAATTATCTATAATTAGTTAAGGTAGGGCCGTTTTATTAACAGATCAATCTCAATAACATTGAAATAGAGGAGAAGAGCAAGGTTACTAATTGGGACTCAAGCACTTTAAACTATAATAATGGCATATGTTGAAGGGCTTTATTGTGCAGCAATTTTAGTTGGCTATAGAGGTTCTAGCCCTTTTGTAACTTGCCCATTTTTTCATGATGCCGAAACTCCCTCCAACATTACATACTCTACTCAAAGAAGCTACTGTATTCTATTTCAAACTTACAAGTATACAATAAGTTCCTCCCTTTTTTTTTTTTTTTATTTGGATGCATTTGTTTTTAGAAGTTTTTATGAGTTCAGTGTAGTCTAATGGTTTGATGACCCCGCACTAAGCATATTAGATTCTACTCAAATAAACCTACATTTTTCACTAGCTGCAGTTCAATGGTGGCAGAGATTAATGCGAGGTCCGAACTTCCATAAATCTAAAAGCATGTGGAGACTAAGATTTTTAGAATCAGGATTATGATGAGAAGCTATATCTACTAAAAATTGTATGATTTCCTAATTCCAAAATAAATTATCAATAAATAAACCTCTATATTAGACATTAACAATTCACGAAGTCCTAGTTTATTCTTTGTAAGTAATTTAGATATCTTAGAATCTGGATTGGAATTAGCAGAAGTTGGATCCATCGTAGCATTTAAAAACCTCCTAATCATTTTAATGCAAAAAAGATGATAGAAACCGTTTTAAGGAAAATCACTGAGAATACTATAGTATCAGTGGGTAGTTGCTCCTATTCCACAAAATGAAGATAACCAGCTCCGCGGCGGCGTTCCCAGAAACTGGCCGCGTATGCATGAAGATCGATGAATTGCAGAATTTGCTAGTTTATAAAGTAGCTTAATAAAAGAGCTAAAATATAACGATATTTATTAAACCCATATAAATCCGCCCGCCTGCTCCTGAATTAGCATTAACACAGCATGAAAAAACGTCGCTTTACAATTATAATTTACCAAAGCTTAAAATAATAGTTTTGCTTTTTTTTGCGGGGACCTAAAAAGGTTTGCCATGCTAGTTTGAATTAGGTAAAAATGTCGAATAATTCGACAAATGTCTTGAATAAGCAGTAGACAAAAAAAATCATACTACCCTACTCAGGGTTATTAGGATCTTTGAAATTTTTTAAAGATTTAATACAGCCTGAAACTTATATAAACATATTGTAAAAAAATAAAAAAAAAAAGATCGACCAATGTACGGCCGTTTTATCGGTTTATCAGTTGGAAAAATCGAAATAAAAATCAGTCAAATACTTACTTTCTTTTTCAGCATTCGTTACTCCATATATTATAAACTATTCAGATAGAGATGAGGGGGGATAGGTTTTTTCATGAAAAATTATAAATAGTTGTAACAATCCACTCATGTTTTCACAATTTTCTAGTTTATTCAATTTTCCAACCTCTATTAGAAAAATAATTGGAGAGAATGAGCGAAGAACAAGAAAAGCAAGACTACAAAGTCGACGTTACAACACGGGTCGACATTGCTGAAGTTGGAGATTCAGACTACTACGACGTCCCACTAGAAGAATTTTTACATTATGCTAAATTATCAAGAGAATACGAATCACGACCGGATCATGGTGCTGGTGAAACCGCTATCCCATTCATTGGGTTTTTCAAATACTTGAAAGATAGAAAAAAGGAAACTCCAGATTTACAACAACACGACGCTTCATTAGAAGAAGGTGCTGATTTACAAACTGCCAATCGATTGTTAAGAAATGCTAGTTGGTTATCTGTGTTTTATTTGATTACTACTGATATTTTAGGTCCTACTTCTGCTCCTTATACTGTTATGGAATTGGGTTATGTCCCATCAGCTTTGTTATATTTCTTATTAGGTATTGCTGCAGCTTATTCAGGCTGGTTATTATGGAGACAGTTTGTTAAATTGGATTCTGTTGAATATCCTTTAAAAAATTTTGGTGATGTTGTTGGACGTATTTATGGTAAAAAAGTCAGATTTGCTGTTGATGGTTTACAAGCTTTACAATTGTTATGTAATGTTGCGGTTATTATTTTAGGTAATGGTAATGGGTTATCACAAATTGCTAAGGGTAAAGGTTGTTATGCAGTTTTAGTTTTCTGTTGGACCATTGCTGGTATTATTATCTCACAAATTAAAAGTTTAAGAAGGTTCGGGTTTTTGGCAAATATTGCTATTTATTTGAATGTCTTTGTTTGTATTGTTACTATGGCTATTGCCTCAAGTGGTGGCCCAAATCGAATTGATGGTTCAAAGGCAAATGGTATTGCTAGTAACTTACCTCTAGGTACTGCTGCAATTGTTAGTGGTAATGGTAAATTTGCAGATCAACTACAAGCTACTATGAATATTGTTTATGCTTATGGTGGTGCTATGATGTTTATTGAATTTATGAGTGAAATGAAACGACCAATGGATTTTATTAAAGCTATGGTCTTTGCAGAAGTTTTCATTGGGTTAGTCTATTTATTATTTGGGGAAATCACTTATCATTATCAAGGTGTTTATACCATGAATCCAGCTCATCAAGGTTTGAACAGTTATGCATGGCAAACAGTTTGTAACGTTATTCATTTAGTTACTGCTGCTATTGCTGCTTGTTTATATGGTAATGTCGGAGTTAAAGTTGTTTACAATGCATTCTTACGACCAGCTTTCAAATTACCAGATTTGGATGGTAAATATGGTCGATATATTTGGACTGTTGTTGTTATTATCTACTGGTGTATTGCTTATTTGATTGCATCTGCAATTCCAAAATTCTCAACTTTAACTGGTTTGGTTGGTGCTGTTTGTATTTTACAATTCACTTATACTTTCCCACCAATGATGCAATTAGGTTTGGATTTTCAATTATCAGCTATGAAGGCGGATGGTCCATATGATGCAGCTACTCGAACTTTAAACCGAGTCGATACTTGGAGACAAAAATCAAGATGGGTTCGTGCATTCAAGGATCGATGGTTTTTGAATATTTTCCATTTAGTTTATTTCTTAGCTGCTTTGACTACTGCTGTTTTGGGTATTTATGCTTCTGGTTTAGAATTGAAGGCTGCTTATGGTGGTGATGCTAAAGTCAAAGTCGTTGCTTTCAGTTGTGATTCTCCAGTTGTTGGGAAGAAATAAATTTGCTTTAATGTTTATGTTCTAATGTTTTTATCTTTTTTTGCATGTATTATACTAACTGTTCATGATTGTTTTTGTTGTAATGACTTTATATATATATATTAATAATGATTAATCTTTTTAATATTCAATTTTTTCCTCTTTAAATGAATTCTCTTTCACCACTCGTGTAGTTTTATTAAGCTACACATGTGTACACGCGGTTTTAGGGATGGTTTTTTTGATTGTTAATTTTGGGAATGGTAACAGTTTACAATTGCAAGTCTGATGTGTTGATTAACTAATTTTAGGCTGTTAGCAATTGCTGTCATACTAAATGAGCCTGATTCTGTCAAATAGTAATCAATAAATTCAACTGTTAACTTTCTCCATCTAGTTTAATATTTACAGCTTAAAATTACCAATCTCAAGCCCGAGTGTTTATGATAAACGCATTAACAATTGGATATTTTAATCTACAGTAGGCATTAACTTTTTATTATCAATATAACTCTACGGCTAAGCTTGCACTGGATTAGCTCCTAGTGCAAGCCATACTCAGCACCAGATCATATGTTACTCGATAAATCAATAATGATTACTCAGAAAGTTTGTAACTTCTGTGAGAATATATCAATCAGCAAAGATAGAGAGCCCACCATATGCATATATGTATATATGTAGAAGTGTTATATTCATTTTTCACAATATTTGAAAAATCCGGAAAATTTATTACCCCAGATTTTCATAATGTAACAACTAGTCTGAGTCGATCTATTAAACAAAATGACCTTATCATCATAATGTTTTTAATAAAAATCTATGTAAGGAATTTCAAACATTATAATCTAATCTACTTTAATATCACACTGCCACAAAATGCGGAGCAATATTGAAAAAAAAAAAAAAAAAAAAAAAAAGGATGAAAAACACGGTACTCGGAGGAGCAAAAAATTTGCAGCCTCATGAGGCGCTATAACCGGAAACACACAGCTTAAACCCCATTTTATTAACACCACCAAAACCCTCTAAAGCTGGAGGTTTTATACTGTATTTGCTTGTAGTGCATAGCTTTAAGAATTCGGTAATTGGACTCTGAAATTTCAAATTAGGTCCCTGTGTTCAGATTAGATTAGAAATGTTTCTATTTTTTCAAGTGGCATTTGATCAATGAAACTCCACTTTATCTATTTATGATAGGTGATAAGATATCTTTGAGATTTCAATATGCATTTTTCGAAATGCTTTTTTTTGGAAGGGGAAGATCGTCATTATTGCATTAGATTCATTAGCTATTACAATCATGGAGCTTTAAAAATTTATTAAAATTTTGGAATTTCTATAGTCTGCTCATGAGTATAATCCATAGACTCTACTGCTTTATAATTTATGATCCATAATGCCAATATTAAAGAATGCCGATTGAAAACATTTATCTGGACAATTCAAATAAATGGTTTGATGGAAAATGCAGTTAACTCATTGATTGCAAAAGTTATGAAATATATGATTGAAGATGTTGAAAATTTTGGATTAGAGGCGCCGCAAATTTAATAGTTACGTTCATCAGTTAGTTAGAATTATTGATTTATTCAATCATATATAGTAAGCTGGAAGGTGATGGCATTTTTACATTAGCTATTATACAGTATGTACAATTGCACATTAATGGCGCCATCAAACTAAGCATTTAAGAAAAGACCAAATAGTGATCGATCCAGGATGAATAGGTTAGCAATATGATGGCCAGAAACAATATATTCCCTTTGTTTTTGCTAATAAGTAGGTATCCCTTATAATATTCCAAGAATAGATCTAGAATCGAACTACTGTACTAGCTGTTAAGTTTACTGTTTGACTCGCTTTTTATCACAAGGATCGAGGGGATATATATTTCCGAAATGCTATCACCAACAGGATCATCTATACATCGGATATAGCATCGAACGCTTAAGCTTGAAGAGGTTTTTTTTTTTTTTTTTTTTTTTTTTTTTTTTTTTACCATGGAGTACTTACCCCGCCGGCCATTTCGGCCAGAGATCACAAAGCCCGCATAATAATAAAACTCGCTGATCATAAAAAACGTTGAGAACGTTATTCTTTTCCAAAAAGTGTTCGTGGCAATTTATAGATCCAATACACGAGTACTGTAACTTTATATTGATTGAATGATCTATATTCGTCAAATTATTAAATGCTTCATTATTCTTACAGTAATAAAATGGTATACTATAGCTGCGGCTAATGGGTTTAAATTTAAGCAAGCGGATTTCAAGACAGAAATCTCCAATAACAGTAAAGGCCCTATTGAAAACATAAACCGTTCAATGTTACATTCAATTTTCCTATGGACAAACTCCACTCAATGACATGACAATAAAATCGGTCTATTGATATGATAATATTTTTTATTAGTACAGTGAAAGCTTTCCAACTATAGCTATCTCGGTTTGTGTGCTCTAGATTATAGTTCAAAATTTTGATACAAAAAGCTAGGAGGTGCAAGTTCTTGTCCATATAGAACGTGTGGGATAGCTTTCAAAAGTTCCAAATTGACTTAAAATAAAGCTTAGAAAACTATAAAGAATATTCGAGGATACCTATGGTTTTCTAATTCACCCACATTTTTAGCTAGTGATACGTTTTTCACCCTGGATATAGTGTTTTGTGTTAGAAAGTACCTACCCCTATGGACCATTGTCATGTATTGAGATGGAACTTCAATGTAAAAATGTATATACTTGAGTCGATCGCCATTTTTGAATAATTTGATACCCTAGAAATTGCATGATTTAACTCATAATCCTCATTGCCTTCTCCCAAAAATGTTGGGGTATTACTAACCCAGATGTTTATCAGCTCAGTTAACAAGGTTGAATTCCTAATGGCAATTTAATTTAAATAAACCAGGTATATATTTTGACTATATCTTTGACTGGTCATATTATCAAACGTTTAGTACTATGATGATTATACGTGATTGTAGATTTGACCTCAGGAAATTGATAGAGTTAGTTGTGGCACGTGGAATTTTTAGCTACTTATTCCAGTTGAGAATTTTCATTAGGCAGAAAAGGTTTGATCTATTTTAATTACGACAGTCTATTGCAATGGTTTAGTGTGAATCGGGCGCTAAAATCTTTTATTCGAGGGTCTAGAAGCTACTAAATACCATGAACCGCTTGTATGAATATCTGCATAAGTTTTACGATAACTGATCGAGCGGTAGCAATGGATTAGTTTGTAAATTAATCATTGACTTGAGAACAACTTTAATGGGCTTTGTAGCGTGAATGCTTGATTGATTAATATTGTCGAATCATAGAATTTAAAATCATGGCTAGTAGATATGGCTAACTATAGTTAACTCTGCAAACCAAATTGAAATATCCAGTCACCGAAAATGTTAAGTAATTTTTTAAGCTAGTATTCCAATTGAGATAGTTGGATAGTTTCAGCGGTCATATTTAGTTAATAGCAATGCTCTGCAACGTTTATTGTTTATAATATATATATTAAATGTGCTCCAAGATTTTCAACTGTATACGCTATAGCCAATTGCTAACATTCGGCAGGGGGTACGTATAGAAGCGCACACTATATTATTGGCATGCGACAAGCCATTTGTTGAACAGAAAATATGAATGGGTGGTGTAGCGGTCCTGTGTCCTACAGACGCAGGATGGTACACATATTATTATTATTATTATTATTATTATTATCTACATGTTTATTCTGGTTAACAATTGTGTGACCATCCTTCGTCCATGCTAGAGTAATGCCAAAATTACTAGAATCATACTCTAACACCATCAATCAGTCTTTTTAAAATTAATAGGGTAAGCGATGGGATCTCGAGTCAATGGTAATATGTATGAGCCTATTAACTGATTATTCTTCATGAAGTTATTAATGGCTATAGTTTAGACCCTTTCGTATCAATGGTTTCAAGTATAGTGACTCATTGTACATGTATCGATGTGTAAATCATACAGCGATACCGGCTCATCGATGCTAAGAACTTGTATCATAAGCTTCGACCATGCAATAAATAGAATGCCAGGATAAACTTGTAGATATTAAGCCACCACTGCAGCTAGATTTGAAGCTAATTTTAAGATTAAGGATAGTTAATCTAGTATTACCATCCATGATGTATTAATTAGATGCCGACACATTGTAATCTCATCGCAAAAGATCGAGTAATGAGCTTGGCCATCGCGATGGAGCCCGGTGAGTCTGGGCATCGTTTTAAATTCATTTATTGGGATATATGTGATGAGATTAAAGACCAATTCATAAATGTAGCATTGCATATATACGACTTTGATATTATTCTACTTGATTGGTTCAACTAAACCAATTTAAATACCCTGGTTATGAAAACTAACTTGTTTTGTTTTATGGAATTTCATTGGTCGTACAAATGTACATTAATTGGAGATGTACATTAATATTGGAGATGTACATTAATATTGGAGATGTATATTAATATTGGAGATGCATATGATAGTACACTTGTAGTTAGCCTATGGAACTGGAGTAGCTTAAGAATTATGCCTGAATTCTTAAGTTAGGCTCAATCTTCAGCAACATAGTATAACAATATATAGTCACATGAGTTAACTGGTTTGGGTTAGCTAATTAGTCTGGATATCTCGAGTACGACTAAAATATAATGCTTCTATACCTACTTGTCATTTTGATGGTACTACACTTCTTCTTGTTAATACTAATACATGCATTGATATTATTAAAAATAATACTATTATATTATATATACTCATTGTTGTTATACTTAATCAACTCATATCTATATTTTCATTATATGTTGATAAATATGTTTGTATTTCAAACTGTTCTAATTCTGGCCATAAACCTTTCGAACTAACCGGGTGTAGCTGTTTTCTTCTTCGGTATTATAATATATCTATAACTATTCGAAACTTTTACTATATTAAACAGCCAATCTATCGTTGATAGATTAGAAAAATACTAATTAGCAAAATTAGCTTGACTCTTCATAGTTTGATCATAGCTGTAACCTTAAGAATCGCTAGCTCTAATGAAGCGATGTTGATAAAAAGTAAAAATAATTTCAAATTGTTTTTCTCGTTAAGGTCATTTGATCACCATCAAGAGGACAGTAAATCTTATTCGAAGCCTTACAAGGATATAGGTGATAAAAGCTTTCAACGATCCATCTCTAAATCTCGTTAAAAGACTAAAATCACAGATCACGAATCCATTATAATAGTAATGCCTGAATCGCGGGTTTCGAATACCCACTTACGGTCACAAACTCAATTGTTTCCCATGCATGGCAGAGGCTGGAGGGATTTCCAATGCCAGTATTTTGTGGGCGCTTAATTGCAAAAAATTATTTCTCAAGCATGCAGGAGGATATAAACGCCCGAATAAGCCAAGCCCAATTAAGGGGAACTGACCTTGCAGCCACGAAGAAAAGATTCCACTTTCTTCAAAATCTCGGAGGGTCCCCCCCACTATAGATTTTGAGATTTGATCTAGATTTTCAACGCCTCAAGCTGTGAAACGGGTGAAAACGCTGTTGACAAATGAGATGTACAAGATGTAGATGTATGCCTAGAAATCTGACAATGAGCTTGGCAAGGAGAAAAACAAGCTTTTTCAACGAGACACGATACATCAGATTTTAATAATCCATAGAATATTGTGCTTTAAACAGGTTTAGATCGCGATGGGGTTCAAGATGCGTGTAGGGTACCTTTTTGAAGCTTGGCTTTTGTTTTTCTGATTGAACTATTTTTCATTTCTCATTATACTCATTATTCATTATTCAAACGGAATTTGATTTTTGGTACATCATAGAGCAAACTTTCGATTTGTTGAATGTTTTGCTTTCCTGCTGTTGATTGGTTATCTACAGTATATATAGTAGAAGCAGTATCATTTTTTTCAGGACCCCCCACTTTCCCTACAATGTAGCACTCAAAGCGTAAGATTAACTTGACTGTTAACATTTCGTGATTTCAACTAATATTCCATTCAAAGCGGATTGGTCTGTGTAATTCTTATCCAAGTCAATGCAGCCTATGATGTGCTTAGAGGGTATCCAGCCATCCGAAATAGTCTATCCCTCAATTGCACCTTTTCTTTTCTTTTTTTTTTTTTTTTTTTGGGTCCAAAAATTATAAATTATAAGCATCAAACTAGTACTAGCTATATATATTTAAAATTAATAATTTAAAAGCTCAATTACAATGAATGGATATGAAAATTTTTGTTCAAACGTCGAAGCCACCACATCCAAGCTGGAAAAAAAAATCATAAACATTTCTGAACACAGATTTCAGCCGGCCCTTAAGCCATGGAGCTACAGGCATGAGGAGTGTTTCTTACCATCCCAGATGTCTAGGAGATACAGATAGATAAGTGCACCTGCTGATAAAAGATTTCGAGACCCTCAAAATGGGCCAATGATTTTTCTGTTTATTATTTCGTTTCCTTTGGGGTTATGTACGCTCTTTTTTAGGTCATGGAGAAGACTATAGCTGTATACCAATGTGCATGCACTGCTTAAGCTATTTAGCTTCATCTGTGTTATAAAATATTCAATTAAGCATTACTGATATCATTCATGAAGTAGTTTTGAGTCTACAGACAGTAGCAATACCTATACGTATCCATGAAAATCTCAGACGTCCCAGTGCTTTACAATTGATACGGTAAATCTTTAGAGATTTGCAGTAAAGGCTAATTTTGTTTGAGATTCGGATGCCGAGCCATGAGCGATCACATCTATAGAATTATTAAAATGGAAATTTTCCCCCGTAAACCTATAAGTTGCTGAAAAGAATAGCTTGTAGGATCTATAAGAAGCCAGGTTTTTATAGATTTCCAAGGTCTATAATAAAATTGTTAGATGAGATAGACTAAAGATCTTGGATAGTATATACAATATCAATATACAAAAAATAACACAACCGTAGAACGTTCTTTCAAATTTTCATTTTTTATGAATTTGAATTAGTTTTCAAGCTGTGTGAATGGTGGGGTTGACCTTTATAAGTTAGTTCGAATATTACATATGCACTGAAAATTCATGTTTAGAACAGAGGGGTCTGTGTGAAACTTTTAGATTTAGTTGACAGACCAGAGTCACTTGTAGTGGTCAGGGGCTGAGAATTTTCCCATTGCAATGACTGATTAATAGAGATAAAATAACTCATCATTGAAAATATATATTCTAATGCATAATATACCACCTAACTTGAGATTGAAAATATCACCAAGTTTTTATAATGATATATGAATCTTAAATCAATTGTGGTTCGCTTTTAGGGGTCCGCAGATTATTATAAATTCATAGATAAGATTGTGAATTTTCTCTCGGAATAGGTTGATGCCTTGTGATTTTCAATATTTGATTTAACAATAGTAAATAAATGTCGTCAGCACCATTATATTGAAAAGATTTAGCCCCCCGCAGATTTTGGCAGGCCTCCAGGCTTTACTTAAAGATTGGGTTGTAACTCCGAGGTGTTCTATAAGTCTTTATTTTTAGGCTGAGGTATTCAGAGTTTCAGCTTTGTTCAACTAAAAATGTTTAAGAATAACTAGCAGGCTTGTTAATTTAGTGGATAATTTCTGATTTTAATTACTTATTCCAAATAAATTGATGCTTTGGAAATTTGGAGAAATAGGTAGATACCATCAACACAAAATCATTGCAATATATGCAGACCAAGTTAGAGAAGTCTAAAAGTTGGCTTGTTATAATTCACGAACGTTTTATCCAAGCTGCTAAATTTAATGGGCCTATTATTACTAAAGATACTAAAGATACAGAATTCGGCTGATATTTATTATTATGATGATCGATGCTCTGCGGAGCAACATATTTAGACGGATGGTGGCTCTGAGTGTTCTCAATTTGAACAAACAATTCCGAATACAGAACTTATCTTGCTAGTCTATTGCATTTAATTAGTTTTTCTTTTTAGAATTCTATTGTGAAGGGGAGATGTAGATCAGTTCAAAACAACAATAAAAAAAAAATAAAAAATAAAGAGTTCTATATTTTAACTGATAATTGATGTCTTAGGAAGTAAATCATATTGTCGGCGACACTCCAACACTATGGCTCCAGCTTTTAAAATAAAAGAAAAGTCAAATCATACAACAATTATTCGATCAGTAAAGGGATCACCCAATGTACCGCCGTTTTACCGTTTTTCACTATACTAGCCTAGCATTCAGTTCTCAACATAATATCAATAAATTGTAAATTTTTGATTAAAAAAAGAGGAGATTTACTCAATTACTACCAGAGATACGACTAAAACAAACTAATATAAATACTTTGACTAATTTCTTGAAAATTTCAAATATTATTATTATTATTATTATTATTATTTTTTTTTTTTTTTTTTGCTTAATAAACTATCCCAGCAGAACCACAACAATCTAACATGACAGAAGAAAAACAAGACTTTAAAGTCGAGGTTGATAATACACACGTCAAGGTTGAAAACATTGACAATTTAAATGAAGAAGATTATTATAACATCCCTTTAGAAGAATTCTTACATTACGCTAAATTATCAAGAGATTACGAATCACGACCGGATCATGGTGCTGGTGAAACCGCTATCCCATTCATTGGGTTTTTCAAATACTTGAAAGATAAAAAGAAAGAAGAACCGGATCTGCAACATCACGACTCTTCATTAGAACAAGGTATTGCTGATACACAAACTGCTAATAGATTATTAAGAAATGCAAGTTGGTTATCTGTGTTTTATTTAATTACTACCGATATTTTAGGTCCAAGTTCTGCTCCTTATACTGTTATGGAAATGGGTTACGTCCCAACTGCGCTATTATATTTCTTGATGGGTGTTGCTGCAGCTTATTCAGGTTGGTTATTATGGAAACAATTTGTTAAATTAGATTCTGTTGAGTATCCCTTGAAAAATTTCGGTGATGTTGTTGGACGTATTTATGGGAAAAAAGTTAGAATTGGGGTAGATGCATTACAAGCTCTACAATTGTTATGTAATGTTGCCGTCATTATTCTAGGTAATGGTAATGGGTTATCTCAAATGACAAAGGGTAAAGGTTGTTATGCGGTTTTAGTTTTCTGTTGGACTCTTATTGGTATTATTATTTCACAAATCAAAAGTTTGAGAAGATTTGGGTTTTTGGCCAATTTTGCTATCTATTTAAATGTTGCTGTTTGTATCATTACTATGGCTATGGCCGGTAAATACGGTCCAAATCGAGTTGATGGTGCTAAAGCTAATGGTATCGCTAGTAACTTGCCATTAGGTACTGCAGCAATTGTCAGTGGTGAAGGTAAATTTGCAGATCAACTGCAATCTTCCATGAATATTGTTTATGCTTATGGTGGTGCCATGATGTTTATTGAATTCATGAGTGAAATGAAACGGCCAATGGATTTTATTAAAGCTATGGTTATTGCTGAAACTTTTATTGGGGTTGTTTATTTATTATTCGGGGAGGTTACTTATTATTATCAAGGTGTTTATACCATGAATCCAGCAAATCAAGGTATTAGTAACTATGCATGGCAAACGGTTTGTAATGCAATCAATTTAGCTTCTGCTGCTATTGCTGCTTGTTTATATGGTAATGTCGGGGTTAAAGTTGTCTACAATGCATTTTTACAAAAAATCTTTAATTTACCAGATTTGGATGGAAAATATGGTCGATATATCTGGGCTATTGTTGTTGTCATTTACTGGTGTATTGCATATTTAATTGCATCAGCAATTCCACAATTTTCAACTTTAACTGGTTTGGTTGGTGCTGTTTGTATCTTGCAATTCACTTATACTTTCCCACCAATGATGCAATTAGGTTTGGATTTCCAATTATCAGCTTTGAAAGCAGATGGCCCATATGATCCAACTACTCGAACTGTTAATAGAATTGATACTTGGAAACAAAAATCAAGATGGATTCGAGCTTTCAAGGACAAATGGGCTTTGAATATTTTCCATATTATTTATTTCTTGGCCGCTTTGACTACTGCTATTTTAGGTATCTATGCTTCTGGTTTAGAATTGAAGGCTGCTTATGGTGGTGATGCAAAAGCCAAAGTTGTTGCATTCAGCTGTGATTCTCCTGTCGTCGGTTAGACATTTTGTTTAGTTCATTCAGAACGTTCTGCCTTGATTTTTTTGTTTATTTTTACTTTATTTTTTTTTTTTTTTGTACAGTATATATGATGTTTTGTTATTTAATGTTATCAATTTTTCAATATATGCTAGTATGAACAAGCTGTTATAAGCTTTACTATAGCCAGTTGGTCTTGAATATTATTCGTATATGGTCGCTTCATTCATGCTTTACTATGGGATTTGAGATATAAGCTCAATTTATTCTCTATATAAACATTGATCTTACGAGCTAGCACTTTATTTATTACAATTTTTTAAAACAGACCAACTTGTTACTTGGTGAGCCCACTGCAGTCAATATTATTTTCATCCTATGGGCATCTGGACGGTTAATCGATCTCATATTTCGCAATGTGATGTTGAAATTGGCAAACCTTGGCTCCATCGAGGCCATCACATCTGTACCTTAAAAGCTCTTGGCACTACTGTCTCCTATCATCGGTATTTGGCTCTCAATTTACACTCACTTTAAGCCTAGTTCATGGCTCCTAAAGCCGCAGCGTAACGACTTGAAATGTTTGAGAAATGTCTTTTAATATTTTCGAATAATTAGCTATTGCTATATTAGTATCCAACCATATGATGAGGCCCGGGTTTTTAGGTGTTTGCCATTCATCATTAATTCTATTGACGATAATACTTTAAATTGACAATGTTTGGGTAAAAACCAGCCGGAAAACGAGATTAACAGCATGCGTTCAACGCCGTTGAAAAAAAACAATTTGATACAATACGGGAACATCGCATTAGAGCGATACCGGCTCTTCTCATCGACTCTTGGCTCAGGTTTGTTAGATTATACGAGATCCTGATGAGATAATTCTTTGATCCGATAGGCCCAATAGTATAGTTGGGTTATAAGGTCGTAGGGCTCTACTTACAGTGGGCTCTAGTTACAGTAGGTTATTGATTCGTAGGGCTCTGGTTACAGTGAGTTATTGATGCCCGAGTTCAGAGTTTTTATACGTGTATCAGAGTTTTTGTTAATTATCAATATTTTGGAGGGCTTGAGATCTGTATATTGTGGTTATAGATATGTTTAAAAAGTGTAGTTCTCATTACACCTAAATTTTTAGAAATATATAACTCTCTGAACTATCAATTTGCCCACCTATTTCAAAATGCTTATAATTTTTAGCTACCAATGCGAGTTATACTCGTGCACATGGACATATTTATAAAGTGTTGGCACTTACCTGCCTTGTAAAGGACTCAACCCCATCTATATATAAGACTCAACACACCGCTAATTACCGTTGACTTAAAATTGCTCCATCTGATCATCCAAAGATGAAATTTTGAATTTGAGGAGAAAAAAAATTAAATTTTACCTTTCAAGCCACATTGTAACATTAATTAATACATGTTATAATTATTAAGCTGTCCGTGGTCCTTTTTCAAGAGCTTTCAAGCGTGGCTAAAGGTATATTTATAAACGGCTCACTTCGTCGGGGAGTGTCTTTGCTATCGACCAAGATATGGATCATAAACAATCTGAACACATAAAATGAGCGGCATATTAAAAAACAACCCCGCAATACTAAAGCTTTCACACAGGATAAAGGAGTGACATTGGAATTTTAAGAAACTCAATTGAGAATTCATTAAATTTCGATATTTCAACATTATTTATGCTGCTGTTAAATTTAAACTTGAATTAGCTCAGGTCCGGCCCAACTTTATATAGCCTATAGCTAGCTAGTGGCTTGTCTATTTGGGGTTGTTAAATTTGATGATCATTATGAAGTGAAGCTGTCACCAGAGTTCTATTTTATGGATGGGATTGAGATTTATGCATGCCTAAAAAAAATTCAGTTGCGCAGAGCTGGATTTTAAAGGCTAAGGGATGTGATTGTAGGTTAAGTTTTATTAACTATGCATGAGTGGATCCTAATTAAGAGCATTTTAAAAGATTTTAAGGTATATATCGTTGATGCATGGATTGAGGTAATAGATCGAGTAACATATACTATATACCTGGGTTGTTAGCTATAATATTCATGAATTAATGAGGGGACAAACGCTCTAAATCTATAGTATGATACATTCAACATTTGGTCGATACATTTAGCCACTCGTACTGTTTCAATAAGGTTTTGCAATCATGAGCAACTAAATGGGGGTTGATTGATCAATATTGTACGTGTTTTCATATATCGATTAGCTGGTTCAACTCCATAATTAATAAGCCTTGGTATTGGTGCAGGTAACAATGTATAAAGGGTCATTACCATATGTAGTGAAATTACAAAGTGAACATCCAATATCGATCCATACGTATCAGCAAAACCCAAATCGAGTAGTGGATATTTAATACAACGGAGAAGATGGCGATGATCATCATCATGAAGTTTATCGATTGGTGGTCAGGTCGTTTTAGTTCAACTGCATTAGTCCAATCTGGCTATCCAGAATTTTTAAAAACTTCACTGCCATGGTACGTACCCGATTGAAATTTTATCGGTATCAGAGAGATGATGATGCAGTATTACCTAAATATAATGCAATCACCTGTAGTGAGTATGTATATGTGTACCTATGCTAGCAGAGCTTAAATCTTTACACCAAAGTTGTGCTGCAAAAACCGGTATAATTGCTTGGGCAAAATGGCACTAGTTGAAATTTATAATTGTTCATGTTGTCGTTTGAGCTCGAGTTTAATTTGGAAAGGTACCATCTTTGGGAGGGTTTAAATAATGCAGAATTTACAACGCCGACAGCTATTTTCTTAGTTCATAGTTGAATTTTTATAAGCATTGACTTCAAAGCAAACTATGAGCCTTTCAAGTTTTGAATGAGTAATTCAATACTGTGAGATGCTTCACGTTTTTACTTTTTTTTTTTTTTTTTTTTTTTTGTTCGTTGTTGTTAAAAATGTCGCACTTCAAAGCAGATAAAGCGCACTCCAGGATCCGGGCGATCAAAAGCGTGAATCCATACTTTTGAAAATCGAAACAGTATAAAAACTACAAGTCATTAGAGGGTTTGAGATTATTGAAACTTGATTTAATATGGCAATTCCTAATACTAAATATAAAACTGACAACAGAGACTGAGGATATAAATAATTTAGATTTAGCGAGTCAGTTAAATTTTATCAAACAAGATTTTACTTGCTCAAGTGTTGATAAAATGATATTATTCAGAAACAATGAAATGCACTGTATTGGAGAGATCAGCAAAACCATGTTTTATAAGGCATAACGTTTATTATTACACCAATGCAATAAGAGAAGTTCATTATTACAGGATTCATTTCTGATTTCCTCTCTAGTATCGGCCGGATCAATGAAATCTGGTATTAAAGCTAATCAGTGAACTTTGAATGATCAGCATCAACAATTTTTACTTTTTTGAACATAATTACACAATTTTTTGCCGGATTATCAGTGGTGAGTTGGTTGATGCCTATCGTTCAATTTATTGTAGTAATAAGCGGGGGGATTTGGTTCATTTTTAATATTTAAAGAACTAAACTTCCACATTTTACATTTGTAGATTCTAAGTTTAAAATTTCGAGTATTCGACTTTCTTTTTTTTAATTTTTTTTTTTAATTTTTTTTTTTTTGTTTGTTTTGTTTTGTTGGTAGATTGGTGAAATAGACTAACTGAAAAGAAATAATGAGTGGTGAAAAGGAAGACTACCAAGTTGATCCCGACACTCAAATTGAAAAAGGAACAAGTCAAATAATTAACGAAGAAGAAGTTCAAAACCAAGAATATTATCATATACCATTAGAAGAATTCTTACACTATGCGAAATTATCAAGAGAGTATGAAAATAGGCCAGGTCATGGAGCAGGTGAAACTGCTATTCCATTTGTAGGATTTTTCATGCATTTGAAAAATAAAAAAAAAGAAAGTGGTGCAACAACTGAGGATATCTCACAGCAAGATATGGAAGCTGAGAATGGAGCTGAAATTGAAACTGCTAATCGATTGTTAAGAAATGCTAGTTGGTTATCTGTGTTTTATTTGATTACTACTGATATTTTAGGTCCTACTTCTGCTCCTTATACTGTTATGGAACTGGGGTTTGCACCATCAGCTTTATTATACTTTTTGATGGGGATTGCTGCGGCCTATTCAGGTTGGTTATTATGGAGTCAATTTTGTAAACTAGATTCAGTTGAATACCCATTGAAAAATTTTGGTGATGTTGTTGGTCGAATTTATGGCAAAAAAGTTAGATTTTTCGTGGATGGGTTACAAGCTCTACAATTATTATGTAATGTTGCGGTCATTATTTTAGGTAATGGTAATGGTTTATCACAAATTGCCAAGGGTAAAGGTTGTTATGCTGTTTTAGTGTTTTGCTGGACTATTGTAGGTATTATTGTCAGTCAAATTAAAAGTTTAAGAAGATTTGGGTTTTTAGCCAATATTGCGATTTATTTAAATGTTTTGGTTTGTATTATTACAATGGCTATTGCATCAAAAGATGGCCCAAATAGAGTCGATGGTGGAAAAGCTAATGGTATTGCAACTGATCTACCATTAGGTCTTAAAGCTGTTGTTAATGGTAACGGAAAATTTGCAGATCAATTACAAGCTTCTATGAATATCGTTTATGCTTATGGTGGTGCCATGATGTTTATTGAATTCATGAGTGAAATGAAACGACCAATGGATTTTATTAAAGCAATGGTATGTGCACAAACTTTTATTGGGGTTGTTTATTTATTATTTGGGGAAATTACATATTTATATCAAGGGGTTTATACTATGAATCCTGCACAACAAGGTTTGAACAGTTATGGATGGCAAACTGCCTGTAATGTTATCCATTTGGTTACAGCTGCTATTGCTGCTTGTTTGTATGGAAATGTTGGTGTCAAAGTCGTTTATAATGCATTCTTTCAAAAGGTATTCAACTTACCTGATTTGAACGGGAAATATGGTCGATACATTTGGACTATTTCTGTTATTGTATTTTGGGTTGTTGCTTATATTATTGCATCAGTTGTTCCACAATTTTCCACTTTGACTGGTTTAGTCGGTGCTGTTTGTATTTTGCAATTCACTTATACTTTCCCACCAATGATGCAATTAGGTTTGGATTTCCAATTATCAGCTATGAAGGCGGATGGTCCTTACGACCCGGTCACTAGAAGTTTACACAGAATTGATACATGGAAGCAGAAATCAAGATGGATTCGGGCTTTCAAAGATAGATGGGTGCTGAATATTTTCAATTTCATCTACTTTTTGGCTGCTTTAACTACTGCTGTTTTAGGTATTTATGCCTCCGGTTTGGAATTAAAGGCTGCTTATGGTGGTAGTGAAGGTAGTGTTAAGGTTGTTGCATTTAGTTGTGATTCTCCAGTTGTTGGTTAATAGTGCTAGTTGTTTCTTTTTTTTTTAAATTTATTTTTATGTATACAAAAATGTGCTACTTTTTCCTTTTTTAGACAAATAATATAAAAAATAATAATGCTAGTATATCTTTTAGCAATCTTAATTCCGAAGATTATAGTTCTCAGTTAGCTTAATTTACGTCGTTCTTGAAGACTCACTTTTTTCCACCTCTTGAAGCTTAACTTTATATATAACCAGCTAGCTACTGATAGCCGATAGAAATTCGAACGCCGCTATCCATGCGGCTCTCGACTCGACTGCTGGGAGATCCCCGAAACACAATATAGATTGTATAAAAAACTCAAAAACAAACATCCAAAATATCATCCCTTTTCAGCGTTTATACAGCAATATAAATATTTGACAACAATTGAAAATATACAACTAAAAGATAAAATGTTGTTAATACCAATAATACTAGTATTAGCAGCATTAGTTTATGGCGCTACGAAGGAGGATTATTTAGTTTCAGGTTTATCTTTTACTGATGGAGTTAAATACAAAAACCAAATGCATGCAGGTAATATTCCAACAGGTTTCGGTACTGATTTATTTTTTTGGAGGTATCAATCTGATTCGAAAAAAAGTGATATTACTGTTTTATGGTTAAATGGCGGGCCTGGGTGTTCATCTGCTGATGGTAATTTAGTTGAAGTAGGGCCATTTAGAGTTAAACCAGGACCAAAATTAGTTGATAATATAGGATCATGGACTAAATATGCTAATTTGGTTTTTGTTGATCAACCGGCAGGTGTTGGTTTCAGTAAAGGTGGTGGAGTTACAGGTAACTATGCTAAAGATATGGATACGTTGGTAAAAAATTTTATGGTTTTTTTGAAAGAATATTTCAAAACTTTTCCAGAAGATAAAACACATTTTATTATTGCTGGTGAAAGTTATGCAGGCCAATATATCCCATATATTGCAACAGAAATTGTTAAAGAAAAATTAGTGACTATTAAAGGGTTAATGATTGGGAATGGGTTTGTTGATTTGAATCAGGATTTATCATTACTACCTTATGCTATTAAACATAACTTATTAGGTGAATCATCAGTGCAACAATTACAATCAGCCCAAAAGAAATGTGAAGATTCAATTACAGAGTGTCAAATGTCACAAAGGTTGCTGACTGTTTATTCAAGAAGTCATAGTGGACAATGTTTCAATGTTTATAACGTCAAATTAATTGATAAATATCCATCATGTGGGATGAACTGGCCACCAGATTTGAAAAATGTTGAACAATTTTTAAGAAATAAGCAAGTTTTACAACAATTACATACGCATACTAATACAAAATGGGTTGAATGTTCCAATTCTGTTCAAGCATATTTCCAAACACCACCTCCAGCAGTTGATTTGGTTCCAGATTTGGTTGTGAAAATTCCAACATTATTTTTCAATGGTGATTTAGATTGGATTTGCAATCATATTGGCACAGAAAATATGTTGAGTGGGATGATGTGGAATAATGATCAAGGTTGGGGTAATAATCCAAAAACTTTTTCATTTAATGGTGGGGAAATGAAGTATGCAAGAAATATTTACTATGCCAAAGTTTATAATGCAAGTCATATGGTACCATATGATCAACCTGTTGTTGCACAGACATTATTCTACAGCTTTTTGAAACTAATTAAATTAGAAAAATAGAGATCCTTATTTAATAGCAAAACACTTTTTTTTTTTTTTTTTTTCTTTCTTTTGTTATGAAATAAATAATTATGAAATGCAATGCTTGCATACGAATTCAACCTGATCTTCATCAATATTTGGACAATGTTTTCTCGCAAATACGTTGACGCACAAATCTTTCTCCAGCCCTTCCATAATGCAACTAAACTTTAATTTAGGGAATAATACAAAATCTTCACCATATTCTTGATTTAACCTTTTGTATAATGCAGATTGGTATAACTGTAGTCTTGGTAACCTAACAAATTGCAAATTTTTACAATACAATGATATATCCACCAAGTCATTTTCGACAAACTTTTCATATTTCCCATCCAAAACTAGTCGTTTCAAGTTTGGGAAATTCTTAAAATTTAATACTTGTAATGGAGTTTCTTCTAGTGCACCAGGATTACCAGATGAGCCAAAAATATCAACTTCTTTGATATTTTTCGATCTTATTGCCAATTCATTAACTGCCGCAACAACTTTATTATACTCTTTTGGACAAAAGAAATGTGTTAGTACTACGGATTTTAACCGTGCACTTTGGCATCCTAATAATGCGTTAACGTATATATCACTGCATTCAATACCACTACAGGTCTCCAGTTCTAAAAATTCTAGATTTTTCATTGCAGATACTAGCTCTGGTAACCGATCTGTTTCTTCTGGATATAACATTTTAAATCTTGCCAGATTTTTAAATGTGTGAGTTAAATTTGTTGGAATTAATAAATTTATACCATTTTCTAGTGATTGCAATTCTAATGCATATAAATTATTGATTGCTTGTAAAATTTCTAGATGCTGGAATGTACATAATGTTGCTAACTCAATTTTAATGTTTTCAAAGTGGTTATGTCTGTGATATACTTCAACAAAATTTAACAAAGTTGTATCATGGTATGCTTCCACTTTAACATGCTTCAAATTTTCTATACAATTATCAAAAATTGCATTCAAATTCTCAAAACTGTAATCATCTTTACATTGTAAAGTTAATTTTTCAACCGAATTACCAAAAATGGGGCTTAATTGTTTAATCGTTGATAACGATCCACCAAACGCCGTGACATTTTTACATTTGAACAATTTCAACCCTTTGTTAGCAAACTCTATTAGTGTTGATAAATATGATGGCTTAAAGGCGCCTGAATCTATAAATAAATCGGTGATTTTGATTGCATAATTATTATTAATTCGTTCTATCGTTTGTTCATTAATTTCATTTTCATCATATTGTTGTAATAACTTGCAAATATTAAAAATATTATCGTACTGTCGAGATGCAAAATATTCAAACCATTTCGAGTTTACCAGCATATAATCAATATGCTCTTTTGATGAAGATACTTGTGATACATATTCCCAAATAATAAACTTAATCTCGGGTGGTGTCCTATTCATTCGCTTAAAAATATATTATGATATTGTAATAGCACAAAGGAAATTTTTATCGACGATTAAACACTCTTATATAGCTGCGAAAATAATATTATAATAAACGTTGTAAACTCTGCGAAATTGGAAACCCGCAAAAAGATCATTTTAGAATATGATGGGGCAGATCTTGTCATTTATATACCCATCAGTAGTAGTAATAGTAATAATAGACACTGAGGGCACACACACACACACAAAAACTTTTTTTTTTTTTTTTCTTTTCTTCTCTATTTCTATAATAATTTTTCAGAGTTCCCTCGATACCAAAATAAGCAGGATTCTTAGCATAGATTAGCCTAAGATGGCAATGAAAGAGAGCATGCACTGGTAAAGTTTCATTTCTTTTTTGTCAAAAACGGGTATCAGATGGGCTTTTTTTAATTAATCATAATTAATCCATCTAAAACCATAAAAGATCATTTGTATGAAATTTTGAGTCTAGAAATTTTGAGCAAACGTTTTTTAATCACTGTTCTATTAAGTGCTGGTAATTCCAACGCTTCCATGGCATGCATGCTTTTAGCAGAGTTATACCCAAGCTTAAGAATTGTGTATTTATTTGGCTCCGACCGGTATGTTGCGTGGCTTGCCTCGCCTCGCCTCGCCTCGCCAGCGAACCTCCCAAAACCGGAAACAGTGTTTAAGATCTTTCTTTCCCAAGCGCAAGAGTTATAAAAAATACCGCTGGTTGCGTATGCTTGGAACATCATATCATCATATCATTGATTTGCTTAATCATCCTGGTTCATCGTAAGAAAGAATGCGCCGTGACGTTTAGGTGATTTTACATTTTAAATTTTATTAGAATTGGATATTTCAGGTACACTATAGGATGAATTTTGCTGAAGATTTGCATCTGTACGTATTTAATTAGCTTAAGGGAATGTGGTTGGTGGCATGAGACCTGAGCTTCTCAATTCGAACCACTTTCTCTAGATCAGTAGATTCAAAAGACTCAAAAAAAATTAAGCACTTTTTACTTCAAGTATGGAAAAGATATTCGATCAAAAAGTTCATATCTTCGGAGAAACTTTTGTTATGTCAAGTTACCTCGATCCATGTTACAACTATTCAGGTAGTTTTTTAAATTTATTAATTTGGAATTATCGTAACTTTAAAACATTACTTGAAAACTACACGAGTACTCCAACGAATACCATTGCTGTCTCAAGCTGAAATATTATTCAATCATCCGGATGTTCTACGCATTATATTCATTACCCAAACACGTCCCCATCATAATACCTGCAATGATTGGACCAGTATTCTTCATAAGATTATAAAATTGTGGGACTTCATAACAATTTTAAAACCCATGGCTTCCATCCGATGCGATCTAATTGACCTGATCGGCAAAATTTGGTAAATGTTTAAGCTTTGATTAGGTGTGGCTGCGCGCCTGTTTTTGAGCCAAAGCTACCTCATATCTTGTTGAAAATTTTTTTATTCTATAGTTACACTGCCAACCCAGTCTCAGTTCTACGCATGATCATTCCAGATAACTCAAGATCCTATGGATTTAATCAACCCACGATTCATACATTAAATCGTGCAATTAATATTAGTTCAGTGCATCTACAAGACCTCAAAGAAGTAATGATGGTTTGTTTACCTACCCCCCCCTTTCTTCTTGATAAGCTTGTTGCTTTACAAAATATAGTAACCGGGTAACTCAAGAACTATAGGTATAGTTTTTAATGTCGATCAATTGATGTGGGATAGATATAACTATATTGCAATCAATAGAGGAAGGTATTAATTATTGGATATAAACTTATTAGTAACGAAATCCGAATAAGGAGAATAAAAATAGTCTTCTGATGCATGGTTTTGAATGAATAATAGCATTGAAAACAAAAATTTAAAAATAATAGAAAAATTCCCAAGTTTCAAATCGATCATTCGGTGTCAATTATATTGTTAACAAGTTGATATTCTGATTGAGACATCTTTAAAGACCTTTCGAATCTAAATTAATTAATATTTAGACTGCGATACACTGTATCACCCTCATATCATATGTACAGTATAATAATCTGAATATTGGTTAGGTTTCTTAAGCAGGAAAATAAGAAGTATCGGTACATCTACGCAAGCACTGGTATACTATAGTTGTTTTGGGTATAGATGGAATTCATGAAATTTCTGGAACTATCAGTTGATTGATATTAACTAATAATAGATTATAACATCCTTTATAGAATCTTTGTTTATGGGTTGTATACTATAAACGTGTCCATGGATAAAGCCTACAAATTTATTGATGTTCCTACCTGTATATGCTACGACTATACAACTGAATGGATTGTTGTAGAACAATGATCTATGTAGAAAGTAATTTCTAGACGGATCTCGAGTTTTAAATTTAATAAAGAGCATGCATCTCTCATATCCGGTTCATTTGACTCTTAAGTTGTAAGGATCAATCCCTTCATGTCAGGCACATTGTAGGTTCCAAACAACCAACCGCATCCAATATTTAACACAGGATAACCATTTATTCCATTTAAAGTTTTCGGATATTACAATTGTTAACATCCCCGAATGAATATCCATGGATCTTGCATGTAATTATAGAATCGGTTATATGTTTCACGGGAAGATTAGACTTATACGTTGTGGAATCTTAGTTTAATTTAAATCAGAAGGTCGATCAATGTATAAGGTCGAAACATTGTACCGGCTGCCATGGTCGGGTTTTCCTGTAACCGCATCCGCTATAGAACGATCGTCGAAATTTCAGGAATAAGTTGCAATGATTATAACAGGATTGGTTACAACTAAGAAACACTTTTAATCAATGTAGAACAAAAGGATCACTTGACTTGAATTGACATGTTTTAAAAGATGAAATAGCTAAACTCTCTTAAATTAACCAATTATTAGAAGTTCTAGGGGTCATATAGGTACAAATCACACCACACAAGCGACGCTTATAGTAATGAAAATATATATACAAAGATCAAACTAGGAAACTACAGATAACTATAGATTATGATTAACTCATGAATTATGTGCATAATGTACCAAGCTACAGTATACTTGTAAATAAATTTTACATTAATTAAATTTAATCTTATAAATTTTTTGTAAGTATGCGTATGCATTTAATCAATACAAATAGAGAAAACTAAATCCACAGTACGTTGCAACTTTTGGTGTAAGTGTATACTATAGTGAGATCCTGCTGTTACTAGGGTCCTCATGGCACATCCATAAACTCCAGGTTAAACTGACGATTCATATTATACCAAATAGTGACCAATATTCTGAAATTAATTACTTAGCTGGAGAAAAATATACGTACCCTGTGGAAGTAAAACCCGTCCTTTGTAACGAGTCATGAGCTATAGATAATCTGTTAGAGCTGGCGGCTCAGAATGTCTCAGATAGTTATGAACTAGAAAATTCTACAGCCTCTCCAGAAATTTTGAGTTTTGACACCTTTAAGTAGCGCGCGAGTCCATAGTTCTCAAACCAGTCGATTGAAAATTATCTGATAATAACTTATAGCCAAGCTGAACCCATAGTTCTTTGGAATTAACGTATACAACTTAATTATGTTAACAGTTATAATTCGTGATCTGAGTTTTTCTCAAAATAGTTAATACATTAGGCTATACAAAACACTAGGCTATATCTTTGGTATCAATTAATTATAAAAACTGCTAGATTGCTGTATGCTATAGAATATCCATACAGATTATATTATTATAGCTCTAGATAATATTCTCGAAACTTTTATTACCAAAAAAAAAAAAAAAAAAAAAAAATATTAATGTCAAACTTATCTGCTGAAAAAGGTATCTCTGATAGTTGGAATGATCCCAACGTTTCTATGCTATACATCTTTAGATTTATATAGGTGAGCTAAAACTTGCCATGCATGACGCCCTGGATACTCAAGATCAACCAGCATTTTGTGACGATATATACACCTTTGGCCCCTGGCAAAACCACCGCTACTAGCTGGTATAGTAATAGTATCATCATACCAAATACAGCTGCAATTATAATATATGTTTATAATTATTTAAAGCTGAGCTATAGGTATATGATCAATCAACTGGCTCAACTTAGGGAACGATTCTGATAATCACAATCACAAGGTAAACATTGACAGCGTGCGTAAGCTTTAGTGCAGTTACGTAATGGTGGTAGTGTCATCAATTGTTTTCATTTTGTAGTGTTTGATTAATTAATACGAATACCGAAATTTAATTCATCATAATAATGGATAGTATTACAAAATTGTACAGCAATTGTTTGGCCGACCAGGAATAATAGATTTTGACGCATATTAATGTCATCATGGATTAAATTTCGGTACTTGTATTAATCAAACACTACAAAATGTAAACATGGCTGATATATACCACCTTTTTATGGCATGCAGGGTCCAGCTTATCGATATAGTTTTACCCTTCCTTAGGCTGAATAACAGCACCACTTGCATGCATTCAATTGTTCAAACTAAGATAGCCACGATATGAAAGATTATAGCATCTTCAACATCCAATATATACTCCATCGATATCCTGGATCCCGTATATATCAATTAATATGTATACAATGTGCATTCGCAAAAAGAAACTGTAAATTAATAAATAGGTATTAATTCGTTTTACTGACTGCTCTGAAAATCTGTATATCAATATGTACAATGTGAAGTCGCAGAAACAAACTGTAAATTAATATATAGGTATTTGTTCTGTTGACTGCTCTGAAAACTTTGTTAGAACCATAGTTCAGTAAGCCCAATAGAGTCGATGGTTCTGAAAATTGATAGTCGACGTCATAATGACTCCCCAAGTTATCCCCCGCTTATGAAATAGTGTTTGAGAATCAGCGTGCGCGAGATCATATCGAACACCTCGGGTGCTTAGCCGCAGCCTCTAGCTCAAGTGAGCTCAAGCCGGCCTTGATTGTATCTGGTGGTGCCTACAAATTTGTACCCATTATCATATCCTCAATCATAATCCAGTATACTATTGGATTATGATTCTGAATGAACTCATTTTTTATCTATCAGATCAGGGAATGCAATAATATAATAATGTAATGGATGTTCAAGCCATCCCTGCTGCTGCCTGCCCTGAATATCAGTATCCAGATTTAGATATTATTAGCACCCTTTGCACGAGTTAGGTTTGAACCAAAGAAGTTTTGAATGCATGGCATGCAGTTGAAATCGCATTAATTTAGAATAGACTCAGAAGAGAGAGTTATAATATATAAATTCACTAGGCCGATTCATTAGGTGATACTCTATAGAGTACTAGCTCGAGAACTAACTCAGAAATCTGTTAACTTGGTTTTTAAATTGAGGTGATACTATATTGTCCCGTTATATTGAGCACATACCATTGACTACATATAATTGCAACATATATGTGAATTATCAATATATACACGGCAGGTGTCGTAAATAATATAACCATAAGAATATAATTAATCCATATAAACTGAAAGATTTATATATTCAAATAATAAATTTTGTATGTAATTAATTAATTAGCTAAATATATTACAATTAACTAGGCCATTCTTCCATCGATCTTTATCTCTCGATATATATATCAAAAAATAGCCAAATCCGAACTTGTTGTTACAAAAATGTTGTATCGTAGAACTGATTAATTGCAATATCACTTATTTGGTTATATACTGAGCCTAAAAATATAAATTTAGATAATACAGAGGTAGAATACAAATAAGATGGTAGGACGTCAAGTCGATACAGGTTCAACATCAAACCCTAAAGAAGTATACTCGTAAGTGACCTAGTTTGGTCTTAAGCTAATGTATAAGGAATAGCATTCCAATACTTATGTATACAAAAAAATTTACAAAACCAAACCTCTGATCATAAAATATATATTACAAAATCTAGAAAATAAAAACATTAGTATTAAAAATAACTTAACAAAGTATGCTCATCATGAACTATCTATTTAAATTTGGCCTTAATAGGATCAATAACTTCACCTTGTTTAACCAAAACTCTAGGCTTAGTCAATTTTTGATGGGTATCTCTACTTGTCCATTCTTGGCCAATTGGCATTCTTAATGAACGTTCATATTGTTCTCTAGTTTCAAATGGATAAGGAACAGCATCAGTAGTAAACTTATTTAATCGCTTATTTTGTTTTTCATTAATAATAACATTAGCCATCTTAGCATCCTTTCGTTTGTTTTCAGCAATACCTTTAATCTTTTTAACAATCTTTCTTTTAGGTTTTTTATCTTCTAAGCCAGCCCCATCCCATTCACCCCAGCCAGGTAATGTTAAATCAATTTCTTTATCACCATCATCTTTAATCTTTTGGCGTTTTTGTTCTTGAAATTGATCAACAACATCATCACCTGCAAATGCTCTTTTAACCAAATCTTGCTGTTGAAAAACTACTTGATTATCACTCATTGGATCATTCAAGTCCAATGTTTGATTCATATCAATTTGTGCAGCTCGTTCTTGTTTAGCCTTTTTACCTCTTGCACCTCTTTTACGTTTTGGCTTGGTATCACTAATATTTTGCGATTTTTGTAGTGGTACTGAATGTTCTGTTTCTACTGATAACCATGGATTAGCCTTATCATCTTCATTTTCACTTTCTTCTTCATCTTCTTCTTTAGTAGGTTTAAAAGTTTCAACAACGATTTTTTCATCACCTTCTTGTTCTTTTTGTTTATGCTTTTTAGATAATCTTGAACTTAATGATCTTTCATCATCTTCGTCCATTTCTTCTCTTGCTTGTGCCAATTCATCATCTAAATCTACTTCGACTTGTTTATTGTCAGGATTAAAACTCTTCCTACCTGGATTTACAACTTCTTCTTCAAAAATATCTTCATCTTCACCATCTATTAATCGTTGATTTGATTGTTTTTCTAATTGTTCAGCATCTTTCATAAATTTCATACCAAAAATACCTTTACCTAATTTATCTTTATCAACATTATCTAATTGATCATCTTCTTCCATATTATCTTCTTCATCACTATCTTTTTCTCCATGAATTTTTTCTCTTAATGCTTCACTTCTTCTTAGCATTTCTTCTAATTCTTGTCGAGTTTCTTTATCTTTTGTAAACCCATGTTTAATAGCATCTTGGGCCCATTTACCAGTATTTTTATGCTTTAAAGTCATTCTTTCTTTTGCTCGTTTCATATTATGATCTTCATCATCACTTGAACCCTCGATCATTTCAGCATTTTTCTCTCGTTCTTTTTTATGAACTCTTCTATAACTTTTTGACTTGATTTTTTTAATTCTCTTGGCTCGTTTTTCTTCTCTTAATGCTAATTCTCTCATTAATCTTCTTTCATTTAATTGCTTTTCTAGTTCTTCTTTTGATACTTTAGCTGGAGCTAATTCTTCAAAAGTTGATAATGATTTTTCATTACTTAATGCAGAATCTTTCAAAACTTGTTGAATTTTATTTTCAAAATCATTAGTTGGTTCAATTGCAGTATAGCTTGTAATCTTTTCAACTGGTGCTTTTGGGTTAATTGGAAACTGTAAATGTTCAGCGTCTTTATTAGTATTAACAATATCTTGCCATTTATCAACTTGCTCATTTGCCAAATCATATGCAGCAGCTCGATCATGTCGTTCTTGAATTCTTCTTGGTAAAGGAACAGCTAATCTCTTTTGTTTTTTACCTGATACTAGATTTAACCCTGAATTGTTTGATGATGCCTTTGTTAAATCATCTAAAGAAATTTTTGAAGATCCTGTTGGTAATGCAAACTCATTTTCTTGAACATTGTGAACTTCTAATCGTTTTTTATTGACTTTATTATCTGATGGATCACTAATTAAATCTCTTAGTTTCTTCATTCCTTCTTCATCAGCATCACTATCATCTTCACTATCTGATGATAATCCACTATCTTCTTCATCACTATCCCCACTTTCATCATCACCTTCACTCCCTTCATCTTCCTCACTTTCACTTTCACTTTCACTTTCACTCTCGCTTTCTATTGCAACCTTCTTTTTATCTTTTTTGTTCTTTTTATCATTAGACTTTTTCAAATCTTTATCATCCATATCCCAAATTTCTGATAAACTCATCAACTGAGTATTATCAATCCCATCATATTCTTCTGGATCTTCATCACTATCAACTCCATATTCGTCGTCTTCATCTCTCTTTTGTTTCCCAACCATTACTTCCCAATCATCTTCTGAACCTAATGCTTCATCACTATCAATTTCTTCATCATCTTCACTTGCAACTTCCCCCGTCATATACTTGGCATATTCATTATCTTCTTCATCACTATTTAACATATCCATGCCTTCATCACTAGATTGAGCAGCATCAAATGCATTCAGAGCTCTACTAGCTGCCTTTTTTCGGCTAGTTTTATTATTATTATTATTATTGCGTTTACTGCTAGCACCTCTAGCCATCTTGCTTGTTCTAAAATTTGATTATTCAAACACTTTGGATAGTTGTGTCTATACTATGTTATTGAAATTTTTGTGAGGCTCAAAAAAAAAAAAATTTTATGAGTGGAAAAAAAAAAAAAATTTCGTATCTGAAACATTTTTCTTGGATTATAAGAAGCGGGCTCTTTTTCAGTTCCAGCAGTGATAGTAGGTGTACCGGTATTTTATCGGCATACCGATATTTTATAAGACTTATTATATAATTATTGTCTAGCGAGTATCTTAAAGCGCGTTGGAGATCGATTTACATGAGCCCAACGAGTATTAAGTGAAAATGAAAAAGCATCAAAGGACTAATCTTTAATATGAAAGTTAACCGGTCTATTATTTGCATATATTGATCAAAATTATCACCATATTCATGAGTTATTAAATTCATGTACAGATGGTCAATCGGTACTTATTAGCTCCATGGTTCACTTGTCTATTACATGCATTGGTGCACTCATGTCATTCTCCCCCAACTATCTAATAAATCAATAGTTAGAGCTCATATATATATGAGAGCAGTTAACAAGTTTGAAGAGCACACATCTTTTTATTGCTATTTTTATCCCTCGTACATGCAGCATAATATGTATGTTCTAATTACTGTTTTCAATCGAGTTGTATCATTATCCAGGTGAGGTTTCCGAGCACCAATCAATCTAGTATACTTATAGTCTACTCCAAACATATTGATATGATTTAACAGATTAACATGATATGTCACTATAACCCATAGCTGGTGAAACTTATATTTGATCCTCTTTATTAGCTTCTGGTTAAAATGAAATAGAATAATTAAAAACATGTCATCAGAAACTGCCACCCCATTGAAATCTATTATTAGTAAAGTGCTGAGGCAGAATTGCACAATTGTTGATTACTAAACACATCTAACAGCTGAATGATAGTCATATCAATTAACAGCGCATTAACCTAAGAGTTTAACTATATATTTCGTTAGTACCATAACCAGCCACTCCAAAGTATTATTTGATTATTTCTTATAACCGATGATTTCAGTTTAATAATGCTATTGATTGAACAATTAATTAGAATAGGCGAGTTTAATTTTGATTAACGCAAAAATAAGAAAACAATATTGACCCCCTGAAAGCAATATTAATTCCGGATTGTCAATTTGATTTGAGATAATCAGTTTTTTAGCGTACCTTGGCACTCGAGTGATCAGAATAGTGTAACCATGTAATACTTAATTAACAACCCTAAATACAAATGTCATGATTTGATGAAATCGCTAGTTTGTATGAGTATGAAAAGGTCCGAACCACCATGACGCGTAAATATATATCTTTTTGTTATAAGCTGATGAAAGCACTTGATAATATATGGTGTGACATCTGATGGTGTTGATAACCTGATTAAATACCAAAACTACCCTTCATATCTTGAGAAAAAAAAAAATGTACAATGTTTCATGAGGTGAAAATAGTCTCGATGAGAGTCGAACAAGCTAATGCAAAGCACCCACGAGGCTATAATGATGATGGTTTCGAATTTGGTGGTGCTATCCTACAATAGTTGCAACATTGTAGAAAGGGTAAGAAATTTTTTGTTGATCGCGAGTTGAGATCTTGGTGATCGATCTCGGGATTTTTTTTTCAAACACACGTTTAAGAGCGCTTGAAACAATGTGCTGATCGGAGGGGAGAGGTTTCACCTGCAAGATTGCAAATATTTGACAGTTTGGCATGGAGGAAATAAATAGTCACGACCCTAGTAATATGATGATATGGATAATGAATAGAACTGGATACTAAAGTTCTACTCGTTGAACAATTAAACTACAAACGATAATATAAAAAAAAAAATTTTTTTCTGAGCACTAAAATTACAAAATATCAAATTGAAATGAAAAATAATTATACAAATAAACTAAATGATCGTGACTTCGTTAAATAATAATATAAATTCTAAAAATAATAATAAAATAATCAAAAAAAGGGAGAGAATTCTTTTTAAAAAAGCCGCATTGATGCAGAATTGGTAGTAGTCTCCATTGGTACTGACTGAAAAGATGTATTAATAGAATCATCAGCAGCACCATAATTGGACTGTTTGCTATGATAATTAGATGCATTGATAATATGATTAGCAGTATCTGCTGGTGTACAAGGTGGTGTTATAACACCAGAATTACCTTTGTTAGTATTATAAGGATGAATATGCAAATTGTTTTTCGATGAATTGTATGAGGCTGGTGTACTAGTAGTTGTAAAATTTGGCGAACTATCTGCTGATTGTTGTGGAGGAGTAGGTGGTAAAATAGATTGTTGTCTTGAATTAGTAACAATTGGTGATGTTGAAGGAGTATGTTGTCTTCTAATGAAATCAACAACTTGTTGAGCTGCTTGACCAGTTTTATTTGTAGAATATTTTTTGGTTAAAATATCACTTGGAGATTTCATTTGTTGCGTTAACATACCAATGCATTGAATTTCTTGTTGTGACAAATTTGATGGAACAGTTGGATATTGGTTTGCAATGATCATTGCTAACGTAAACGCAGATGATGCAATAACTGAACTTTGAATACCAATAAAAGTTTGGGAATATAATGATAATTCACATAAATATCTAGCAATGTAAGCAACAGTAGTTTCAGCGTAACTTCCCAAAATCATTGTTAAAAAGCTTTCAATAGTTGAATGACCAACAACCCATTGTAATGTATTCAAAATATGTAATTCCATTTGAACAAACATTTCTTCTTCATACCCATTACAACAAATTGATACCAAATCTTTGAGACTTGGAGTTCTTGCTTTATCTTCAAATTTTGCTGCAATCCATAAACCAGTGCATCCAACCAATTGATAATGTTTTTTGTAAACAACTCTAACACTGCAGTATCTATCGATAATATTCATAGCTAAAAATAAAACTTCTGGTTTTAGATGAAAAGCACTATGACTATCAACTAAAAAATCCATCAAATGTGGTCGCATGTACCATTCTAATTCTGGTTGCATACCAATCATTGAACTATTAGCGGTTGTATTTTTATCCATTTCTTTCATATGTTTAATAATATCTGATTTATATTCCAATTCAACACGTCGGCTAACTTCTTTTTCGATAGCTTCTAATCTTGGATCGATCTTAACTCTTCTTCGTGGCATTGTTGTTGTTGGTGTTATTCTTTGTTGAGGTTAGTAAAGTTATATAATAAAAAGGGAAAAAGTTATCAAAAAGTTTAATAAATTTTAATGTCGGAAAATAGAATCAAAAAAAAAAAAAAAAAAAAAGTGCTTTTAATGCTCTGAGGGGTTAGTAGTATTGTTAAAAAAAGAATGTTACTATTCGAATGTAATTTTTTTTTTTTGTTACTTTTAAAGAATGTGCGTAAAAAGTTGGAACTAATAACAAAAAAAAAAAAAAAATTATTAAATGAATGAATGTCGAATATAAAAAATAAAAGAGTGAATAAGTTGTCGTAATTGTTATTGAATGAATGAATTGATGAAAGAAAGAGAAAAAACTTTAAAATGAAGATTGTTGAAAGTATTTAAAGGTTTTATTATAATTATTTTACAATTGATGTTCTACACTGTAAAAAGAAATATTTATTCCCATTGCAGAAAAATAGATGAACTGGTATTCGAGCTATAATTTAAGCCACTGTAATAGTACTACTGTAGTAACGATCTATTCTTCGGTATGGAGGAGGTGGAACTCACTCACTCAAGCGTGGTTCTGTAAGGGAAAAAAAAAAAAAAAAGTACCCTGACTGCTGGAAAAGTAATGTTTGGAAAAAGCAATTATCGTGTTTTGCTTGGGCATGCCAGGGCTTGAAGGGAAGTGCGTCTGGCACGCGAAGGGATGGATTACCACTGCATGAGCATTTCATTCATTGCATTGTTTGGTATGCTGATAAGCGCCCCTCCCCAGTACTATATTACTGGTACGCTTTTATCATATAATATTGAATTATTCCGTTATAATTGATTCGACTCGTCGACCGTCGTCGTCGAGTTTGCTGAATCGCCAGCCGTGAGATGGGATCAATAGTACAATATCAATTAATGTTCCTAGATATATTATCATGCTGGCCGAGTAATGTAGGAGTGGTTTAATACACGAGTTCTGTGTGTACCCGCTTGAAGATCTCTGTTGCAATGGATCTGGTTCTAATCTGCGCTATACTACACTTTATAAATCTATTATAATTGTCTTTAATTAATACCCATTACCCGCTATAGTTTTAGCTTGTCTCATTGGTTGCTAATGAGTAGCTATAGTACTAGCAAAGGCTGTTAATATTGCGTTGGGATTAACCTTAACAAAAATAGCCATTGCAAGTAATGCAATTAATGCAATTGGGATATGTTTGAATTGTAGAGGCAATTGAAACTTTCCCAAGCATCATGCCTTACAAGAACGACTTGAAGCTTGAAAAAGTCTGAAACCCTGCTTGTAACTATTATAACAAAGTTTAGCTTTAAATATTCTGCAGATACATGTAGAAGCAGCTGCTTTTACATTTATCAATAGTAGAAAGTTGCATGCAGTAAGCTATAGTTAACTCTGATTCGAAAATGTTGAAAAGCCGGGATCAGTGTGTATGCTACAACACTTATAAACTTAAAATTATATACATAGGTATGAATGCTTCAAGACTATTCAATGGATTCGTGCATTGGCATTTAATCTCATGGTATATATATCCATGCATGGTTATTTATAAAATCAAAAATAAACTTTTCATCAAAAGCAGAGAGATGATAGAGATTCTATAAAATGAACCCCCTTTTTCATTGTTCTGTTAAATTTTGGTTACGTATTTTTCTGAGCTTAAAACATTTTTAAAACGCGTTGTATTAATTTTCAAGGTGCGGTAAAGTTTTTGCTGTAGCTGGGGGAGAATTATATATGATGTGTTTGGTTCCGATCTCTGGATAATGATTGAAGTATTTATTACTTTGCGTTTGCTATTAATTCAGAATAATGGGTTTTCGATCGAGATTATATATTATTTGTTGATTACAGCTGGAAGGATTCGAGACAAAATGTGGGTGCACATGGAGGTTTGATCAAATTGCATCGTGGTTTTTCATCTTATACCAATAATAATAGGTAACGTAACGTAACGCAACCTGAGGTGTGATTGATAGTGTGATAAATGATTAATGTAATTATTATTATATATTAGCAGAGAGACTTTATTGTAACTTCGATCTCGATCCGTTTTTTTTTTTTTTTTTTATTTGATTTATATTTTCGGAGGCATATGTATGCTTATATTATTCGCAAATATGGTGTGTTGATCGTACCAAGGAGTGGAATAGCTGATTATAACTTTGCAAAAGATTTGATATGAACTTAAGGTACGTGTTTGACTGCAAATCTTTAGCAATAATATAGGCACATAAAGTAAATAGTACTGATAATTTGAAGGAGCTACATTAAACTATGTGCATGCATAGTTATCACAGACAATATTATTGGCCGGTTGACTGATTATGTATTCATATTATAGAATTCATAAATACTAGTATATAGTAATTGAACTTCGGATCTAATAATTGCAAGCTAGCATTATGTGGAGACTGTGATTTAGACCGGTATTTACCGTGTGCCCTGATTTGTCGTTTATAAAATTTCGACATTGTAAATTAATGAATTAATAAATTCATATATTCAAAACTAACTAACGCAGTTGGGAAATATGACATTTAATAAATACATAAACCGGCTAGGATATAGTGCCATCTTATATATGTTACACGTAATTCTACATTAGTAACGCCCTTCCCAACTAGCGTAATAAATTGAAACTCAGTTATACTATACCCTATTGCTAGTTGATCTCGAGAAAACTATGATAGTGAATGGTCTTTTTAAGCATATCAATCTGTTTAGTGTAAATTCCTTAATCTAACAATATATTATGCACTAAATATAACCGATATTAATTATATCTCACGTTGATCATAACTAACTGGTTCTAATCATTGAGCTGTGGCATAACCACCCGGTATGTATCTAACAATCGTTATCTGAGCTCCTTTCAACAGTATCGATATACACCTATCAGTACAACTGCAGTATACTACGTGTAATACATATACGTTGAGGGTTGATATATTGACTGCTATTTATTGATACACGCAGGCTCTCCATATCTCTTAGCTAGCATTTATAGGTATACTAATCTCTTTAAATACTCGAGGGTGTACTACACAATAATATCTCATGATACGATAGAAGTTGTATAAAATAGTCCAATCTTATATCCAAAAGGTTCACTATTATAATGATTGTTATATATAAATATATTCTGTGCGGTCCATAGTTATGCATGTAACGAAAAGGGGTCTAAGCTATAAAATATATACGTAAAAAAATTAAAGTTTGATCAAAAAAAGAAAAGAAAGACATCAAAAATATGTTCAAGCTTCGGGAGACGAGTCTTAGATGACCGTCTCGAGGAAAAAATTGGATCCAGGTCTGCTATAGCTGCAGCATATGCAGGAAGCAAATATTTTCTCGTAACGGCTAAAAGAGTTTGTGCGTTCAGATATCTCCAAGTTCGTATCTTATTTTAAGACTGCAGATTAACCTAAAGTAACTTAATTATAGAAGACGCAAAATAGCACCATATGTACTATAGCTATAAAGAGGACTCTGATTGATAAAAAATAAAACCCAAATATTTCAAGCTCTGAGAAAATATCTGGAATGGGTTAAAAGTATCTTAAAAATCTCCGGAACTTTAAATATTATAGAGTCTTGCTATCCATGCATATGTATATGTATATAAAATTATTCTCTTGAGCTGTTCAAATCAACGCTTCATGTCGTAGGATTCTTTAATAAAATTCTATGACTGCTTGTACAATGTACCTGTACTTGTATCACTGTGTATCTCCATTCTACAGAATCACGTAACATAGTTCAACTCATTGGCTATAGATAGCTGCCCGCGGTATACACATCCAGTTGTTTGCATAAATCATAGAATAGAGGTTTTATAGCAGTCTAAATTCAATTTGCCTAAAAACAAAATATAGTTAATCATCCATATATATTATAACTGTTCAGAAGTGCCTTCACAGTTAGTTATATAGCATGGTAAATTTTCAGAATATATTTTATATTCTGATTAATATGTATGCCGCCAGTCTTATGATAGTGATTTTTAACCAGAAAAGTTTGAACATGATTACGATATTAATCTCTGTTCTCGTTAATTATTATACATGGTCTCGTTAACACGAACTTACACTTTATATATGTATTTGTTCATGCATTCATACGGAACCCTAGCTATAGATACTATATATATATTTTGCAGCAATCATACAAGTATTGTTTTCTACATATCAGTAAACTAACAAAGAGGCTGATACTACACATAAACTAGATTCATGATCAGGAGATTGGCGTTAACTCTTTTTGGACTTTCACCTGAGAGCTTTATAAAAAATAATCATGATTAATTTAAAATTTTCAATCATCCATATGCAAATCCGGTAAGAATTGAACCTCTTGTCTTTTTTTAAGGTGAAAAAAAATAATGCAGGTGAAATAATTAATATTTTATTTCTCTTTTGGGAATAAACTTTAGTTGTGTACCAATATCGTGATTACTGTAAATTTATTGCATGTCAACTATATTATAATGATTAGCTGTTTGGTGCTATCATTGTAATTATCATTGTGAAATGATTCAGGCACTTAAATTCATGTATACTATAGTGGCTACCTCGTGATAAGGATACCCATCATGATGTTATCTGAATTGTCGTGGACTAAATTCATAAGGCGATACTGATTGGTGAATTTGCACGTGGCACAGATAGTACTAGTAAAGCTTTAGTGCCATTATAATAGGATGCTACAAGATTTTGTTCAAATGCGAATGCCATGGTGTACACTACTAATACATAGGTTCTAGGATTAAGTTATGTTCATTAGTTATCAAAAATTATGAACTTGCTGGATCGATCAAACTATGGAATAGAAAATTCAAACACACCGTAAATGTAATAAATGTATATATAGCTATAGCTACGCATAGTTGTTGAAAAAAAAAAATTATTCCCCGATCGCGTTTCTATGCAATGGTTTTGCTGAAATGTACCTTCATTTCCTTAATCTAATGTACTGATTGACCTTAATCTGAGCTCTAGTTACATCGAATTGAACAAAGCAGCTGATAGCTGCATTGAATACAAGCGCCTTACATCATATAACTGTTACGTAGTACTTCACACCCTGGATCCTATCGAGACTTGAATTATAATCTCATCATGAATTCATCAATTGATTAATTTAATCAAGTCGTAGAAGCAAAGATCGAACCACCAGTCACGCCTGCCGTATGCACCCTTATACTTTACATCAATTGAAATACCGATTACATTTGATATCAGGTATGCTCATGCTGATCTATCATGACATTCCAGCCCTGTTAATCCATTCACTATCAACGATCGTTCAACAGTGTTGGTAGTCCTCTCTTTGTCTTCATGCGCATTCGTGGTTTTACAAATTGGAGTTGAGTTGTTGACAGTAAAGTGTAAGTGTTTGAAGTGCGCGGTCTCAGGGGTAACGAAATGTGCCTGAGCCCACATACCCTTAATCTCAAGTTCCTAAGAATGATCTGCCTAATATATAGATATTCAAAATTTTAAAATCGGTCAGCATTTAGATCGAGAACAATAAAATTTTGTTTTTTGCACTTAATTATTGGAGTGATTATTTCCTCAAGGCGGTATGTTCTGAGGGAAGTGTGATTGAGTAAGGGGGAGAAATACTGGGGAAAAGGAGTGGGTTTATATACTTGGGGAGGTGCATATGATTGTTTGGTGGTATGAATGAGATCGTAAATTTTAAGAATCGCTGCAGCGCTGCATTGTTGTATGATGATGGTTGTGTACACCCATCGGAATTATGTAAATTGGATATTGACAGTTTATTTGATGCGATGAAGTACCATAAGTCTGTATGGAGTAAATTAAAAAATGTAATGGATGGACATTAGTAGTAATCTGAAAATGTGTGATCTTAATCTGAATACATAGCGCTCAACTCAGTGCATGCTTTAACTACTGCAGTACATGTAGCAGAACATAAAATATGTTATGCAGAACGATATTGTACCATGGTATAGATTGGATTCAGAGCCAAATAAAGTTAACAATTGTATTGTCATACATTTTATAAGAGCTATAACTAGCTTTGTCAGATTAATCATGATCAGGAGTGCAGTGTCACGGCTCAACTCTTGACTATATATATATTGAATTTATTAAACTAGAAAATTTAATTTACAGTAGACAGGTCTTATTCATTAAAACTATTGAGGCCACATCCTTCGAATATGATAGCAAGGATACATACAGACGGTTAATATAACAAAAAACTCACGAAGAGCTAGCTATGAATTCTTGGTTTTTTAAGCATCAAGTATACTATAGGGTCCAATGTTGTTAGCTTGAGCCACATGTTCTAGGATTTCGCCACACAGTTGTTTCACAACATTAAATTGTTATTCTGAGAAATTATTTTCCTTGTCATCACTATAGCTATATATATATTCAGCTCATGATTATCAAGAATCGGGTGTTTTAGGATAAGTATACTATAGTATACAATTAATAAACTTTCGTTGTCTGTATATAAATTTTTAAGTTACAAAACCGTTTAGTCAAGGTACACGGTTTGCTTTGAGCTCTATCAATAAGAAAAAATGCTTAAGCTTGCTCTATCAGTTGTATTCTTTAACTCAGCGTCAAGCAAAGGAACTTTGAATATTATATATATAATTAGCGGTATTAATTACAATAGGTGATATATGTATTTAGGTCTGGCTTGCCTGCGATGGTATCTATACTGCCATATGGTACTATGTATATATATATATGTGTGTACATTCCTATTTATAACCTTAATTATTTAGTCATCATTCTACTTAAATTATCATAACTTCTTGATTAAATGTCATATTATAAGCATTGGATTATTATTATATTATATTCAGATAGATTACATATTTGTGGTGCAGCAATGCATGACGTTAGCCTATCTGCATGAGGTTCATAAACCGATTTAAGCTCGAAAGTTACGGACATTCTCGAGTGATCAAGACAATCTGGGATTTTTGAGTCAAGTTTGAACTTATTTATCGAAACCTTAATATTATTACAATCGGGTTAAATTCAATTGATAGCACAATTTCCTATAGATATATATGTGATCACTTAAGTTAACTATGCCCTAATTTATCAAGCTATATGCGTTTCCGATCCTTTAGTATACCATGTATAATACTCTCAGTTTCACCAGGATAAACATTATTAGCTATATATGCATGTGTATATATGGGTTCAACATATAACCGTGTTCAATAAATGCAATCAAAAATGAATATAACTTTTAGACGAGCAACATATTACTAGGTTCAAGGTGAGGCTATATAAGTATTAAAATATCTCAAAGTTTAGCTTCTGGGTACTGGTGTTTAAGGGGAAATTATCTAGCAAGTTGTATACATTATATCCGTGCTTATTTAGGCCAGCTAGGTTTACTCTATCAATATTCTAGAGCTCCTTAGGTATAAAGTTTCTTAGAGATAATGTTTAAATATGCTCAGCCAAAATAAAAAGAACCATACAATTATAATTATAACTATAGTATCCATACAAAACGCCATATAATTAAATCAGATTTTAAAGTTAACTATAATCATGATGTATCGATCAATATATATTAATATTGAAAATTTCAGAAAAGAAGCCTTAAACTCTAGTTACAACATAATAGGCTAGCTATAACAACTCGTACCCACAATCTGATCAATTGCAATATAACAGTTATTTAATTTATGTACATAATAATGCCTACTTAAAAGATGAATAAGTTCTGAAACCATCAAAATTTTTACCCCTACGCATTCATTCTCATGTTTCAAATGTGTTCGAGCCATAGATATATCGTCCATGGCTGAAGAATCAAGTAAATTTTTTAGATACACTTGATCTGAGACTTCCTACGTTTCAGTAAAAGGTATATTTGCACAAATTAAATAAATCAATTGCAATGGCAAGAAATGTCAATCAGTTAGCTGGACTTTTCATCATGTGTACAGAGCTTTTAAATTTGCATGTAAGCTAGTTATTAGAGCGCAATATACATACATATATATTCCTGGTTGCTATTGACTATCCTAATATGGTATATGGTGCTCGTTGGAGGTTCCAGTATGTGCCATATGTTGCAATTGGAATGATTTTTGAACCCGTAAAGACCAGCGCCAAATGCCATGCCCAATTACAAGCCTAATCCTGACTAAAAAAAATAATTTTATATACTTATGGACATTCTTACTTTAACCAATTAGTAATGATCTAAAATAGCCAATAATGGTGTTAATTCTTTAGATGCTTATATTAAGCATTTTACAATAATTTTTAGCTTAAAAGTAACAAAAGCGTTTATAGAATTTCTGGTCCAAGTGGTTATATCATCCAAGCCCAAATCTCTGAATCGATGGTACGAGCAAACATATAACAAATTATACAGATTGCAGTATAATAAACACCCCCTTTAGTTATCACTCCGCGTTTGCCACTGCTTAAAAATTAATAAAATATTCAGGAGGTTCAGGATTCGAGACATTGTTGAGCACGCGCGTTTTAAAGAAATAAAAATGAACCATCAAATTTCTTGTTACCATAAAATATTATCAATTTTCAACGGCTTTTTAATTTTTATTGATGTGATTGATGGTGCATGCTATTGAAGCAACTTAAAAGTCTATTTATTATAAATGTCTTCTGGATTCATTCATATATATAAAAAACCATCCATTGATCTGGTAAAAAGTTGTTTAATGAGTTAAAATAGTTTAAATTGATCTATAGATCTATAGAGGTAGCTGCGATATCCGATATGGATCTTATTTCAATTCAATTGCCCCTAGGCTTAAGATAAAGTGATGTCATATCAATCCTCGTTCTAAAAGGTAAAGGTTAACCAAATTCAATTATCAGTATTTAATTTGGATGGAGGAATAAACGAGTGTGATTGATATCAGCTGTAATTCTGGGGCACTGTAGAGTTTCAAATGTCAACCCGTTGAAGAAAGAGTTCTTTCAAATATCCATGGATGGTTGGCCGATTGATTTTTCTTAAAATGTATATTTCTTAGGTCAATATATTTTTCTTACGCATTGAGTCGATTGATTGTTCTTATAATAGATCAGTTGTAATGGTTAATGCAGATAGAGCTAGCTTTTCTATCATATCCAGTGTGTTGCTGTAAATACAGGGGCTAATAATGCTAAAGGTTTGCAATTAATACATTAAAAGATCTCAACATTAAACAATTAAACTCATCAAGCAATCAATATCTCATTATCATAAATTAGAGATATTAATATCAGAAAGTTATGAAATAATTTGTCTCAGTTCGTGTCTACAGATATATATATATATATGTATGTATACGAGTACATTAGAGACCGATCTTGATAGCTTTTCTTCTAGTGTAACACATATACCATAACTCTGTGTTGAGCCAGTTAAAGTTCCTAATAAACGGTTGCTCGAGCTTGCAGGATTATCATTTAGTTGAGTAAAGTTCTTTATGCTAGATCCATATGTATATGGATACATTTACGTTGCAATTGGAGTACAACGTGTCGCTATATATTTGAAGCTTGTGGGCACAAACATAGAATTCTAGATATGTACATGACTTGTACCTAGGCTTTATATATGGAATATGCAATTGAGGTAATCTGAGTTAGAAACTCAGTTGATCATGAGTGAATCGATCGTTTGCAGTTTATTACCTGCTACAGTAAATGACATGATTTCAATAAACATGATATTAGATATATATAATGCTTGCTTTGATGAGTATAGTCCTCGGTTTAAATGCAATTGATGGGTATAACCCTTGGTCTGATGAGTATAGTCCTTGATTAGATGAGTATAGTTCTCATGCTATAAGTATGGACCTCAGTGGTTATTTGTAATCTAGTGTTATTACTATTAATTAGATACATCTAGAGCTCTAATTTGTTGAGCTTGCTTATCTGGTCTAGTTGTATATATATACGATTCATATACTCTTTGGCTATAACAAAACTAAACTATTCCATATAATAGAATTAATTGTTACTTCTATATAATTCATTTAAATTAATTGTTAAAATTATATATTTCTTGTTTTTCTGTAGCATACATAAGCATTTATATGTACGTGGATTCAAGCATGTATACATCACGAGCAGTCTTTTATTCCGTCACTCTTAATAATTAATATTAATTATAATCATTGATATACTGGTAAAATTGCAAAGCTAGGGGAATATACTGTATCTATAGATAAACGCGATCTAGAATGTCTATAAGATGCGGCTTATCTCAACTAATACGACATTTAAAACAATTGATATAGCCATGCGTGGGTAGCTGATTATAGCTATGATTAAATCATCATCAAATGATAACGCCATATAAGTTAGGCATGCTTGAATTGAAAGATTTTTGTGTACATCTTGATTACAACAGCTTAAAATCAGTAGCCCAAACTGAAATTGATCCATCCGCGCACACGCAGACTCCTCCCCAAAAAAAAAAATTTCGAAAGGAAAAAATAAACATAAACAAAAAGATACACTAAAAATTTCAATAAAGTACGCGTTTTTTCTTATCTTTGACCGTAATACTCTAAACCATCAATTTCGACAAGCTAAGGTTTTACTTATTAAACCATCAATAAAATGTGGCTACTTTCTTCAGATAAAAATGAAGAGGCAGAAAAAGGTGATGTATCAATGGCAAGTAAAGAATCATGGGATAAGATACCACAAACACCTGGTGCAGCATCATGGGCATTAAAAGCCTTACCAACAATATTTTGGGGGACTCCCAAACCATCAAATTCAACTCAAAATGATCCCATATTTCAAGATATAACTAATAATATTGAAAGTGCTAGAGCTAACAGATACCAAGTTACTTATAGTAATAAAGATAATAATGGGATTTTAAAAACTCCTGGGACAGCTGGTAAAAGTAAGAATGTATCTTTTGCTCATTTTAGTGATCATATGGATAGTGAAAGTGTTAACCAAGAGGGACAGCTTAATAATGATGAGAATGAGGAAGGGAATGTATCAATTAGTCCTTCTGTTAGAAAAGTTTATAATAGTGGGAAAAAAGCTGATAGAATTCGAAGTGGATTACCTAGTAATTTCCCTGGTAAATTTCCTAGTCCTTTTACACCAAGAGTTAAAGATATTCAAACTAGAGAAACTGAATATATTACAAAACAGAATGAACAACTATCTTGTAATAATGAGGACGAAGATGTTAATGAAGTTGTTGAAAATTTTGAAAGCTTGAGTTATGAAGATAGAAATAAACAAATTGATAATATATTATCATTGATTGAAGAAAACAATACAAAACTACAAGATTTGACTGGTGGTGATAAGAAGAAGCAACAGGAACTAAAAGAAAGGTATGAGAACTTAATTAATGAGTTGAAAGAAGAGAGTTCACAAGCAATAGACTATGCTAAATTAAGAGACAAAGAGTGTGTTCATTTAAGGGAGGAATTGGTTAGTTTAACAAAAGAATACAATGATTTATCAAAAGATTATGAAGTTTTGGCAAATAAAAAAAGTTCTGATAAGATTATGAACGATTCAAATAGAGAAAATCAAGTGAAAGATTTAAAAAATGAAATTGAATCTTTGAAGCAAGATAATGAAACTTTGGAGAATTTTTTGGAACAATATAGAAATGAAAATTCAAACTTGACCAAAGAAGTATCAAAATTAAAAATTCACAACTCATCAGGTACAAAATTGCAACATAATATTGAGGATTTGAAAATACAAGTCAACAATTTAGAAACAAAGTTGTTATTAAATAATGATACTATTAAAAAGTTACAAAATGAAAAATCGAAACTAGAAGCTGATTTACAAAATGAACAATTCCACAAGAACAATAATAATAATAATAATAATAATAATAATGAAGAACTTATAGCAGAATATAACAAGCTAAATAGTGAATTTAGCAGACTATCAAATGAAAACAACAGATTGGTTAGTGAAAATATCAGAGTTGGTGTATTAAAAAATGAACTAGAAGATAAAGTTGATCATTTAAATGATCAAATTAAACAATTAACTGATCAAAATAGAAATCTATCACTATCTAACAAAGAATTATTGCAACAGAATGAAGAAACACAACATGAACTTCAGAGATTAAAATTTTCAACATCAACCACAAAACAAGAACGAGATCAACATGCACAGACATTAGTAAGAAAATTACAAGATAAAGATCAAGTTTTGAAAGATTTGGAAGAGAAATTAAGACAGCAACAACAAGATGTTGAAAACTATAAACTAACATTAACTGAGAAAGATAAAACTATTCAATTATATAAGGGACAAGTTGAAAGGTTAAAAAGTAATCCAGTATTGTCACAATCACAACAACAACAACAACAGCAATTCTCACAACCTAACCAACGGACAAATTCGTTAAGAAAAACATCAGTATTTGGTAATAGTCGGAATTTCAATAGCCCTGGTGGGATTAGTTCGGGTTCTAATTCATCAGCTGTGAAAGACCAGCAATATGTGTTTAATACATTCCCACAAGCAAAAGCCCATAACATGGATATGGGTAGTGCATTTGATAATTTGAGTATGGCCGATATTGATCAACCATTGATATCTGGGATTGGTGAGCAGGCTGATGTAAATTACAATAATAATAATAATAATAATAATAATATCGATTTGAATAACGGAGTAAACAATATTAACTTATTAGATTCAAGTGTTACTGCATATTCAAACGGATTGAGTAACAGTATTTATAGCAACAATAATGTGAATGGAAATAGTTACTATTATAGTGGGGTGGGTGGTAGTCTGAACGATGCTAATAATCAGGCACCTTATGATCCAGTTGATTTTATCACACAAGTTAAAAATAACGACAAAATTGGGTCAACTAATTATAATTCTTTACCTACTAATATCAATAATGTTAATGCACAGGGTTCAAATGCATTAAATGGAAATAATGACTTTTTGTTACCTACTAACCTCAATAATGAAAATGATGTATCAATGAAAGATCATACCGCTTCTTCTTCAATGTCATTAGACTTATCTCAATTAAGTGGCAATGGCGTTAGAAATAAGTCTATTGATCGATTGACCAATAATCCAGAAAGAATGCAACGTTCATTACAAAGACTAGAGGGAAGAATGAAGAGCAGGAATAGTTCTAGAAATAGCAACGGCTCAAGCAATTTTAGTATTCCCCATTAATTAGTTGTAAAGTAGTTTATTTATTCATGTTTCTATTCTTGTATTACTTTCCATGATTTTTTACCCCAAGTGCTGTAGTGATATTTTATTAATTATTCAATACTGTACAATAAATAAACTTCGCATTTGTAATCTCTTCAGGCGGATATAGTTTGTTATCTTACATCATCAAGTATCAAACTAGTTGAATTTAAGCGCAATAATTTCGATCACTACTCACCAGAGCATTATCCTTATCCACCAACCCTTTGTACTGTCCAGGAAATACTTCATTCCCCAAAAGTATCTTAAAATATAACTTTCTCACTAAATTGCAACAATGATAACGACCTCGCCATCAAAATCACAAAATATTAAAAAAAGAAAAAAATTCGTAATTAATACAACCGAAATTAGGTTGCAAAAAGTTTTTTCAAAAATTCCCTACATTTCACTGACAAGAACCGAAGTTCCAGCAGATAAAAACATAGAAGCGGTCGATTGAAGTAGTTTTCAATCAGCAAAATCACAATCTCGGACGAATCCTCACTGATATGCGAAATACCCTAGCATAAAGACAAAGAAAGAAAAAAGGGAAAAAAAAGAGAAAAGAAAAAAAAAGGGGAAAAAAAAATTTCAAGAGAGATCTGAAGGTATTTATAGTTGTGAGAAATTTTTCGGTGGAAAGTGACGTTGGGAGGTTTTGAAATTTCTAGTACAACTTGCACGTCGTAACGTATATTGTACTGAGATTTACTCACGCGTTGTTGTTAGTTCAACGGGTTATGGGGCTGAAGTTTCGCTTGATGGATCGATTCTAAACCCAAAACCAAGATTGCAGCCTGATGCCATAAGTTAAGACTGACTAGCTATATATTCAAATGATACCTATTTCTATAGGCATCATTAAATAGAATCTTGGATAAATGATTAATGCATTGACTATGAATTTGAATATTTATGTAAGAAGTTGATGGCAATATTGGTGGAACTTGCGGTGCTTTACTCGGACATTCCGGGCCAGTATTAATTGATGCGTTGAAGTTAAAGGGATTAAAATTTTTAGCCACACACGAGGTATACAACAGACGATCGAACCAAAAACCTAACTTTGTATGGATTTACTCTGAATTATATTGTAGCTAGATTCAGGATGGAAATTATCCTAGAATTAGAACCAATATTAAATACATTTCGCTTCTAATATATCAAAAACCATCGCATCACTGTTTTGAGCAACATCGATATCTTTTTTTGATTAGTGTATACATAGTTGCTATTATCGATTTGTACAATATAATTAAATTATCAATGTCCGAATTAATGAAAAAAATGACCATGGTTGTGGCCGCGTCGAAACCCAATATTAATCAATTGATGCTCATTATTTTGATATCTTGTATTCAGCTGCTGGATTCAGTGGGTTTAAACAGCAATTGGGCCCTATCATTGATTATTTCTCATCATTAAGTACACTATAGGTATTAATCGATTATAAATTCTAAGGGCTATATATAGTAATATATTTGTATATATACATATAATTTAAAGTACTGTGAGAAACCTAGCATAGCGTTGTAGATCTCGATTGAACTGGTCGATAAAATATATATAATAGAAGAATATTTTCATGGATATATCTGGATATTAATATAAATTTATGCATATATACAAAACACCAAGTATTATATATCGATCGATAGCCATGTATTAATTATAATTTATAATTACCAATCATTGATTGGTTATGGTTTAAATAAAAAACGGTATCAGAAGTTTGAACTGTTAAGTTAACTAATTATTGTCTTGAGATTTAGCTTGCATTGACTTTTGGTGATAATGATAATTATTAATAAGATAGTACTTATTATATCGTTTATGTTGGTACAGGTACAGCACGTGTAAATAATTATAAAAATATGTTCATCTATTATCAACAGGTTGCAGTATACTATAGCTGATCTTATAAAGGGGTTTACAATAGAGATAAATCTTACTGAAGTAGATAACGGAGACATCAATTGAAGGTGCCATTTTAGCAATTCTTGATCACTTGTTTGTTAATCCAATGGTGGATACCACCATATCAACTGTTGTCACTCTGATCATAGGAATAAAAATCAATCCATTGTTTTCAAATTACTGTTTTCTATCTATTATATTCATTGAGTGTACTTTCCAATTTGGGGTTTTGTATATTTCAAATCTGATTGCAATATGTATAGTGTATCTTGTCTTATAATATTAGTATACATCCGATTATATCTAATATCATGAATTATACAAAATCCAAACATCCAACACAGTGGCATATATCTACATGCAGGTATTTATAGTTTTTGCTATTACCATTGGGTATATCATCTCGCCATATATTTTCAGCTTGATGAAAGGTGAAAGTATACTTTACAACACTTTATTCTTCCAATTTGGCATAAAATCTATTTATTGGACATATGGTATTGTTGGACTATATCCTGCTACGAGAATATTTTTGAAGAAGTTACTAAATGTTTATTAGCATAACCAGAAAGAAATAATAATATAAATAAATTAATATAGAGAAATTAGTATAAAATGCACATTATTTCAAACAAGACTACCAAAACTTGCTTGCAATAACCAACAAGATCAAGATAACTAAAATAGTAATAATAGCTACAGTAATAATCCTGTTGGTAGCCATTCTTCTTGACATTCCTCTTAAAGTTCTTATACTTCTATCAACAAATCCATCAGCTTCCATCAACGTGTTTCTAGAATTAACAATTTGTTCTCTTTGGCCTCTTAAATCACTTAAGATATTCGCACCTAAGTGCTCAGTTTCATTAGCAATTCTTTGAGAATTTTGAAGTCTTTCGCTTGATCTTTCTAAACTTGCTTGACCACCTAATAATTGTTGTCTTTGGTCTAATGCAATATCATCATTTGACATGCTATCTCTTGCAGAACCACCAAATAATGCATTTCTATCAGCTTTTTCTTCTGCTGATTTTAAATCTTTCTTAGATTTATCAATATCTGATCTATACTGCCGTAATTTTGAATTAAATTGACCTCTTTGTGATGACGCAATGTTTTGAACCTCGATAGATAGTTGATCAAGCTAGTTTTTGTTAGTAATTTAGTTCTGAATCAATCGTTACTTACAATTTCATATGCTTCATCAATTGCTCTTTCAATTGCTTTGACGGATGCTTTTCGTTTTTCTGATTTTTTGTTAGTTTATATGTTTTATTGTCTTATTACATACCTTGTGAAGTTAATGAAGGTAACTCTTCTAGTTTGTGTTGGATTTCAGAATATGCTAGTTGAAAATCTGATTCATAGTTATTGAATAATTCTGTGCCACTCATTTTGATGCTACTGGTATAATTATCAAATATGAAGAGCTTCTGTGTTGCAATTTAATGTTTAGATTGTTGTGATTGTGATAATCTAAATGCTGAGCGGTACTGGAACTTACACACATTTTTTTTTCTGGTGTGGCGTTTGAGGTTCTTTTGTCTTGGGATATTTGTTTACAGCTTGAGCATGCAATGACGTTAAGATTTAGGCTTAATTTGCGGGCTTTAATTAAGCAGTGATAATTAATCGGTCTTCCGTCATTCAGATTTCTCTAAACATTAAAATGGGGCTTACTTGTATAATGAGTATTTCTTTAGTGTTTATAACTTTACTACAATCACTGGCCAAATGGAATCAAATTGAGCTGTATATAATTAGTGTATTACACAATGGATATTGTTCGAATAAATCTGTTAAGGAACAAAACAAAACGCCGCAGATTATAGACCAAAGTCCGTATTCTACTCAGTTCTCCAGGTCTTGGAGGAGTTCGGATCAGAGCTTAAATGGCTGAAGATCTCGATTTGAAGCTTTAAAGTGCCTTATACTCCAGTTTTTCCTGGGTCTTAATTCAGCTTAAGCGTGCTGTAACTTCAGAGCGTAAAATCAAGCGGAGAAGCCCCGAGCAAGCAAAAGATAAGCTTACAAGGTCTAAAAAGAACCAACCGTTTGATCCACTTACTAATTCAGTACACTGCGCTAACTGTACCCAAGTCAAAATTTTTCACCATCAGAAAAATTAATCGAGAATTAAATACCATTTATAATTTACCCCAAAGTTAATCAAACCATTGAAATTTAATCGAAATACTCGTTTTCTGGTTAAGAGTATTCACAGGTATAGCCATTTCAGCATAATATAATAGAATTAAAAAAGAAGAAAATATTAACGAATAATGAGCATGAGTTTGAGAGTTTTATCAAACGCCACCAAACTGGCATCAAGAAATATTAATGCATTCAAAAGATTTCCTACCAATAGTTTATCATTATTAAATAAAAGAGCATTTACAACTACTAATACACTCATGCATGGCCATGTTCATAAACCAAATCCAGGTGAAGAACTTCATATCACATTTATTACAAAAAATGGGGACCAGATACCTTGTGAAGTTGCAGAAGGTGATAACTTATTAGATATTGCCCAAGCACATAATTTGGACATGGAAGGTGCCTGCGGTGGTTCCTGTGCTTGCTCTACTTGCCATGTCATTGTTGATCCAGAATATTATGATATGATGGAAGAACCTGATGATGATGAAAATGATATGTTGGATTTAGCTTTTGGGTTGACTGAGACTTCAAGATTAGGCTGTCAAGTTAAAATGTCTAAAGAATTAGATGGGATTAGAGTAGCATTACCTGCTATGACAAGAAATTTACAAGCAAGCGATTTTGAAAAGAAATAAGATGGCTACAGTTGATCAACTATTCCTGTTTTTATGTCTTCTTTTTTTATTTTTGTATAATTATTAGAATCTGTTTTTATTTTTGTATATATTAATTAATAATGAACTATTTTGCACTACGAATCAAATCTAAGAATTTATCTTTTGACATTTCATTGATATGCTCTTCTTTTTTAGTCATACCTAGAATATGCTCTTTTGAGTGTTTAGATTCAACTTGCTGCGTACCTAAAACTGCATTGAAAAGCCGCACGACACCTTGTTTAGCATACTGCTTTAATTTCCGTTCATACTCTAACACTTCACCGGCATCATCTCCTTTTGGTAGAATATCTTTAACTCTAGCTTTATCTTGATTTTGTTTCTTTTCTGCTGTAATTGCTCGTTTGGCCTTTGCTTCTAATTTGGAGGTTTCTAATTCTTGTGCCTTTGCTTTTGATCTTAATAAAATTGGATTATCTCGATCATGCGCTTTAACTTTACTTCCTAAAATTGCTGTAATGGCTGTTGAGAATGCTTCATTAGCTGATCTTTTACGTTTATCACCAGCCCTTGCTTTTTTATTTTCATCATCATCATCATCATCTTCTTCTTCTTCTTCGTCAGAACTTCCTAAAAATTCATCATTTTCTAATTCTATATCACTACCATCCTCACTTTCTTCTTCCTCACTGCTACTTTCATCTTCTTTAGTATTATTATTCTTAGATTTTGGTTGTTCTTGTTCACTTTCAATTTCACTACTATCTTCTTCTTCTTCTTCTTCCTCACTACTGCTTTCTTCTAGTTTGCTTGGCTTCTGTGGTTTATTATCTTCTGCTTTGACAATTTCAAAATCATCCCTTTCGACTTTTCTCTTTTTAAACGTTGATTTAGCCATTATTGTTAGTGTATATGCTGTTAATTAATAAATAAATAAAAGTATTGATCTGTATCAGTAGTGTAGATAGATAGATAAAAAAAAAATATTTTTCAAAAAATTCATTTTGAGGAAAAAAAAAAAAAAAAAAAATTATATGCGGCTGACCCCAGTATCATTTCGAGTCCCGGTGGTGTAATGAAATTTTCAAAAAGTAAAAAAGTCCCAATAAAAAAAAAAAAAAAAATAAAATTAAAAAAGTTCAAAACCGTTATGGAATAGGTGCGCGCGCAGGGGCCATAAAGTTACCTCTCCTAACAACCGAACGCGAAAAAAACGTAAACAAACCAGGAAATTACAAACAATCTGAACGTTTTGAATAAATATGAAGAGGAGTTCTAACAACTTCAGTTTAAAAAAAAAGTATCAACCAAAATAATCAATCAATATTAAAACGAGAAGAACAACTAATAATCACAACCACAACACCATAACTGTAAGAACTTTGTTAAGTGAATGAACAGGATAGGTAGGATGTCAGATGAAAATAGGGACCCACGAGTCCACTCGAGAATACCCTCTTTACAAACGGCAAAATCTAAACTACAAGCTCCAACCCAAGTTCGAAAAAGTTTAGATGAAAGACCAGCAAATAATACACAACCTAGTACAAATACTGGTATAATGCCACCTCCAGCTAGAACCATCAAAGCTAGAAACAATAGTGTAAGTTCAATAGGTAAATCTAAATTTCAACAAAATGGAATGACAGACCCTTTTAGACATAAACGAAGTGCTAGTAGGCCACATTCAGCTCAAGGAATTAGAAGTGATATGTCAATAGATTATGGTAACAAGCAAGAAACAGAAGATGAAAGAAGGCTAAGAGTTCAAGGAATGTTAGGTAGAAGTGAAGAAGAGAGAATCCATGGATTGACATCTGAAATTCAAAGATTAAAAACAGATAGATGTCAATGGGAAATGGAAAAAACGAAATTACAAGATACCATTGAAGATTTGAAAAAAACAAATGAACAAGACCATACAAATTTTAGAGAACAAGAAAAAAGTATGAGATATGAATTTGAAAAAAAATTGGATGAAAAAGATAAGAAGATTGAAAGAAGAGATGAGGATATTCAAGAAAAAGAACAAGAAATTTATGAACTGATGAAATCTAAAATAGAAGCTGAAGGAGCTTTAAAGGTTCAAGAAGGTAATATTAAATTACAATTACAAAAACAGTTTGAACAAGAAAAGATACAATTAAAAGAACAGTTAGAAACACAAATAAGAGAAAAATTCCAATTAATGTGGGATCAAGAATGTGCTAGAATGAATGAACAAATTACTAATGAACGACAAGAATATGAGTATAGAATTAAAAAGGGAGAAGAGGATTATCAACAAGAGCTAACACAACTAGAAAATTATAATGAAAAAGAGAGAAAGCGGTTAGTTGAAGAGCTGGAGTCTGTAAATATGAAGCATAAAAATATGTCTCAACAGCTAGAGCAATTAAAAGAACAATTAGAAAATGAAAGGCATGAAACTAACACATTAAGAAATGCATTAGCTGATGTATCAGCAAGCTCAAATTCAATAGAATCAGTAGCCAAATCCCAACAAACCCAAATCGATGAATTGCAATATCAATTGGAATCTTCCAAAAATAAGGCCAATGAAATGATTCAATTCGCTCAAAAAGCAGAAGAAAAATGTGAATTAGCCAAAAATAAATTGTTAAAGGAAGAGATTTTAAGAAGAAAATTGCATAATCAAGTACAAGAACTAAAAGGTAATATTCGAGTATTTTGTAGAGTTAGACCAAAATTGAATCATGAAATTGATAATACAGCACAAATAGAATTCCCTGATCAAGAAGAAGAAGGTTCAGAGATTGTATTAACAGATAATCAACAAACAGCAACAGGTCAATTAACCAAAAAACTATTACCATTTCAATTTGATAAAGTGTTTAATCCAAGTTGTAATAATTCACAAATCTTTGATGAAATTAGTCAATTAGTTCAATCTGCTTTAGATGGGTATAATGTTTGTATATTTGCATATGGTCAAACTGGATCTGGTAAAACATATACCATGTCAGCTGAAGATGATGGGATGATACCTAGAGCTGTTCAACAGATATTCCAAACTTCAAGTTCCATGCAAGAAAGAGGCTGGGAATATGAATTGGAAGGGCAATTTTTAGAAATTTATAATGAAAATTTGAATGATTTATTAGGTAAAAGTGATAACATTGATAAGGTTAAATTAGAAATTAGGCATGATACCACAAATTGTATTACTACTGTTACGGATTTAACAAAAGTCAAGTTAACATCACCAGAGCAAGTCCATCAGGTGTTGAAAAAGGCATCAAAAAATCGAAGTGTTGCAGCTACAAAAATGAATGAAAGAAGTTCAAGATCGCATAGTGTGTTTATGCTTCATATCAAGGGAATAAATAATAAAACTGGTAAAAGTTTGAATGGTACACTAAATTTAATTGATTTAGCTGGCAGTGAAAGATTATCACAATCTCAAGTTACAGGAGATAGATTAAAAGAAACTCAAAATATCAATAAAAGTTTGAGTGCATTGGGTGATGTCATTTATTCATTAGGTACTGGGAATTCAAATCATGTTCCTTATAGAAATTCTAAACTAACTTATTTATTACAGTACTCACTTAGTGGCAACTCAAAGACTTTAATGTTTGTGAATGTATCACCGTTAGAACCACATACTAATGAAACATTAAGCTCGTTGAGATTTGCTACCAAAGTTAACAATACCAAGATACGCAAGTAGTATAAATTATTCAAAATGCATCAATTTTGCTTTTTTTTTTCTCTATTATTTATTATTTTTCATTAGATTTTTGTTTGTTTATTTACACTATAGTACAGTAAGGAAAATTTTTTTTTTGTTTTATTGCTTTGTTGGTAATTCAGGTATATAAACATTACTATTGTAATTTTCACTTTGTAGTTCACCAATAGCTTCAGCTCTTCTCATTTCATCAGATTCGCCATCTTCACCTGAAGGTAACAAATACTCTTTCAATTGATTTTCAGCTTTTAATACAGCCCATTCATCAGGGAAATTCTCCAATGCATATTGTTCAACTTTTTCTTTTCGATTTTTAATCATTGTCCAATTGTATAATTGTTTCAAAGTTTCTTTATTAGGAACCAAATTATAATTTTGTTCCATATCAGAACACAAATTCAATGCACGCATATAATAGCCATGATAACAGTTAGCAATCAAATATTGATTCATGTTCTCAATGTTTGGTTTTAATCCCATATTATTCATGGATAACCAGAAATCTTCAACCTGATTGATTGAAGATCGAGTTAAATGTTTAATCATGATTGTTGCAGTATTATTATCAGCTCCCATACCCGCAGGGAATGATAAAACTTGTGACCAAACATCCAATACTTTTTCATCATCTTCCAGTGTCGCATATGCATTTAAAATACTATTCATAATTGGCATTTCAGGTTCATTACCTAGATCCATTTTGAAATATAAATGAAGTTCCAAAACACCTTCTTCATAATACATTCTACTAAACTCATTGAACAACATAATATACATTGATGGAGTTGGTGGTTGTAAACCTTGAGATTTTTGTTTTTGTCGCATCCATCTAAATATTTTCAATGAAGCATCTGGTCGTTGCAGATCACAAAAATGTTTCATTACTGGTTGATAGGCATCATAAGGTAGTCGAATAAATCGATTTAAAATACCAAACAAATACCATGCATCTTCATGATTTTTACATTTTAAAATATATTTCAAAATAGTTTCATATAATTCTGGCATTCTGTATGCAGGAATATCAGCCGTTGAATCTTTTTTGGATTCACCAAACTCTTCTTCCATAAAATATCCAGTATCACCAACACAATTTTGTTCCAAAAACTTTTGTACCATTGATACTTGAACTTTATAACTAATATTTTTGGTAAATAATTTGATTTTTCTATACAATTGGAAAATCTTATCAAATTCAAAAGTCTCGTTTGTATTCGAAATATATAATAAATTATCCAAAATTTTTAATTGATTCGTTTGATTAGTCCAATCACAACCTTCTGACAAACTTTTCTCAAACATTTCAGCAGCCTGATTAATATTATTATTTGATAATGATCGTTCAATCAAATTACCAAAAGCTTCAACATTACAATCAACATGGACGGTTTTGAAAAAATTTATTAGACTGTCAACAAACTCATCTTCTTTGTGGAATGTACACTCAATAATACCAGCTAGCGTATGCTCATCTGCATGATATTGATGCTCTTCACCGAATTTGTTCATCTCAAGTACCAAATCTTCAACCACATTTAAAGGTTTTGATCTTGAATTCCATTGAAGTATAACATCCCAAGTTTCTTTCGCATAAATATCCGTATCCATTTCTTTGATTTTTTTATATAAATTATCCCCTAATTGACTTTGTTTAGATGACATTGTACATGCAGTTAATACTAATTCCAAAAATTGTAATTTTGTCGGATTATCAACATTTTGGGGTTCAAAATTTTCATAGTTATTTTCTATAAGTTTCAAAACCTCATCATTAGTTTTTTTATCTTTAAATTTCAAACATGCATCTAATAATATAATAATCGTATCTGTATTAGCAATAGGTTCTAGAGACTCAATTTTAATGATATCACTTATTGGTCCATTATTCATAGATGCTTTTAATGTTATTGCTTCATGATAAGTTTCCAAGGTCAAGTTTTCAACAGTTAATAACATTCTGAGTAAATCATCGTTCATTAGCTCTGAATTGAATTCTTTCAAGCATATACAAATATCACTATCTGTGGCTGATTTAATCAACTCTTTCAACAATCTCAAAGCTTGATCTGATTTATCTTGTGCCAATAAAAACTTCATATATAAAACCCCATTATAAAAATTTTTATGCTCGAATATCTCTGAATATAATTTAGTGATGGTGCTAAAATGTGTAATGCTTTTGCTATTATTCTTGGCAAGACTTTGGTATAATGTAGATTTTTGTTTTTTCGTGAAAGAATTTCCAATCAAACTGTATGCTAATTCTATCAATGGGATATATTCTGTTGGTATAATACCGAAATTTTTTTGTATTAATTTGAAAATGTTTTGTTTGATTTGTTCGTTTTCATATTCCCCATCACTATTCTTGATCAAACTTTGTTTCAACTTTCTAGCTAGAGGATCAAAATTACTTTCATCTTGATTGATCTGTTCTACTTCAACTCCATCTTTAATAGTAGTAGTTTTATGCTTTACTGGGTTAAGTTTTTTCAAAAGGTTTGAGAATGTTGATGCGTTTCTATATTGTATTGATGATGCTCGATAATTGGATGATGCTAGCCTTGTTACTGGTATTCTCCTGGTGAATACCCTCATCTTTCATGCAACTGATAATATTGGAACTTGATGGTTGGGTCAACTTTTTTTTCAAGTCAATAATTTTGTCCATAGATATCTTTTTTTTTTTTGTTGTATTTTTTCACTGGGGGGTGAAAATTTCAAAGTACTACCAGCCAAAATTGTTTCGCGGGGTTTAACAAAGTTTTATCAGCCAGTTACAAAATTTTTCATTATCAATAATCGTTATCATTATATTCAATCTAACCAGTCTATTTAAAAGAAACTAATTTTTTGTTATCTTTTTTTTTTTTTTGGCAAAGAGATTCAATTGAAATTTAAAAAAAATGGAAAATTCAACAAGTAAATGTGCATTTTGTGATAAATCAGGGTCATATACTTGTCCTAAATGCTCTAAGCCATACTGTTCACTAAACTGTTATAACAATATTAACCATTTATCATGCTCACAGGAATTTCATAACGAATCGGAGGATAAAAATGCTACAAAAGAAGATCAAAGAAAACTGGTGGAAATTTTGGATAAGTTTAGTATGGAGGATGGTGAAAATAGTCGAGAATGGCGATATCAGTTAGATGATAACATGAAGCAAGCTAAAAGTCAAATTGAGAGTGAATGGGCTGACGAATTAACAGCTGAAGAAGCAGAAGAGTTGGATGAAATTGTTGATCAATCTACAGTTGAACAATTATGGGATATGCTCACAGAGGAAGAAAAGAAAGAATTTAAAAGCATGTTAGGAAACAATGAACTATAAAAAAAAAAAAATAATAATAATAATAATAAATAAATACTCTATAAGTTTAGAAGTTAAGAAGAGCTATTCGAAATCAACTCGTTTAATAGTTCATCTAGTTCTGGATTGATTGCATTATCAGAATTTTCAAACCCTTTAGCTGGATCAAAATCATCATCAGTTAGCATCACATCATTTAATCTATAAATTGGACCAGTCATTTCAACAAAACATGTTGATTCACTTCGAATCATATCACTAACATCTTCAGCAGTCAAAATATCTTCTTCACCATGCTTTCTCTTACGAAGGCGAACTCTGTTAGCTAATTGATTTACTAAATCTTTTAAATAAAATTCTAGCCCTGTTACCATCAATTCTGGTACATGTGATCCTAAACCTTTTAATAACCCGTGTTCTAATGATATACCCAACATACGAACTTGTAACGATTCTTCATCGGGAATTTCATATAATTCAGAAGCTAGAGGAGCTTCATATGCATGAATAATATCTTGAGTCCAAGCCACAGGATTACCACCAGGGGCTGTTGTTGTAGCAGTGGCCACTGCGGTATTCGCAGTAGCAGTCTCTGCGGCTGCTGGCGTGTCTTTATCACCAGCTTTTGCCGCAGCAGCAGTTGTTGTTGTGGCTGCTGCTGCTGCTGCTGCTGAACCAGTAGTTGCACCTGCACCAGTACCATTGGCAGTACCAGTTGCAGCACTAACTGCTGCTGGAGTCGTTTGGGCATTAGTCGTGGCAGCAGCTGTTGCAGTGGTAGCTTGTACTTGATTATTATTATTAGTGTTAGAGTTGTTAGTATTATTCAGCCGTTCATTTACAAAAGGGATTCTAGGTAGCATAGCTTGTCGGGTTTGTATAATACCAGATTGTGGTGCTGGTTTTTTATTACTTGGTTCTTTTGCAATTGCTTTGATACGCTTCCTTTCTCTAAGTGTTAATTCCATAATATCTTCTCGAATCTTAGCAAATTGACTATCAGCTCTAACATTTTTGGTATTTTCATTACTTTTCTTACTCCATCCTGTTAACATTCCTGATTCTCCTTGAGGCGCATCTCTTAATGCATTCGCTAGATTAGCTAATAAGAACTGATTATGCATATGAACTAACCTGTTGTCTAAAATTACACTTAATTCATCTTGCAATTCACTTCTAGTTAATTTACCAATTAAAAAATTCGTGACTGTATCTCTATATCTATCCCAGTTACCACCCAGTTGCTTTTGAAAATCAGTCATCATATTATCTACTTCAATTCTTCTACCGGTTTGGTTAAATTTTAGTTTCGAAGGGGTATTACTACTATTATTACCATAAAGCGAAGGCGTGGTATTATTTGCCATATTATTACCAATAATACTTGGTGCTATTGATCCCATGCCATTACCATTACTGTTATTGTTATTGTTACTAGTACTACTTGAACTGTTCCCATTCACATTATTATTTGATGAATGTGATTCTTTCGACCCATTGATAATTGATGCCGGGGTAGCGGCTTGTACACTCATCTTTAGCGTGATCTAAGATAATCAATATGTCTTATCAAAAAATAAAAGTGTGGAATAAAAAAAATAAAAAAAAGTGATGTCGAGATGGAAAGTTTCAATGTATGCGCGGGGAATTTAATTAGTGCGTGAATCCACTTTGAGCCGTAATAGCTGTTGGGAGTTTAGTTACAATGTAATATATCGGATATATTTTCAGCATTGTGGAGTTAGCACGCGGAGTTAACCCCTTGCCTTGGTTTAGCTTAATGCGGCTCAATTTCTATAATACATTCGATTCATTCATTACTCATTTTCATTCTATTTCTATTATTCTACAATGATATGATAATACTTGTCTATGCATCTATAAATGACGTTGTTCCTTTTTAACAACTAGTTTCAATCCTTTTTCTTCATCAGATTTTTTCCAAAATAGCGGATCATCATAATATGCTTCATCAATGGGTAGATTTGGATAAAAATCGCGAGCTTGCAAAACAGCTTTTCTAACTGATGATGCAAGGTTTGATCTCAGTAATTCAGCTTCTTTACCAGTTTTTAAGTCATCAGTTAAATCCAATTTATCAGGCGAATCATATTTTTCACACAAATCAACCCATTGTTGACGGTAAGATGATATAAGTTTTTCATCCATTGGTTCACCAACATTATATTCCAGATCTACTCCTGTTTTTGGATAATAGGTTGGATTACTTTCTGGTAATGAATGTTCCAAACCCTTTGAAAAAAATGGTACAACAATTGGTGGTCTAGTAGACTCTAAAATCATTCTGGAAACCCCCCATTTAAAATATTTTAGTGTATTATTATGAGGTGGTTCAACTTGATGAACAGCAGCTTCGGGGTAGATATGAACCCATCTTGCAGTTGGGGATAAATTCTCATAAATAAACTCTGGTTTCTTTTTAACAGTATAAGTTGTAGTACTTGGTGATAATAATGAAATAGCTGCGTCTATTGATCCTTGGAAAATCCCAGCACCGAATCTTTTTGTTGATAAAACTTGACCTGCACTAAAGAATTTACCTAATGCTGGAGTTTTAAAACAAATATTTTCTGCACCTAGACTCCATCGCATATGCTTTGGATCTAATAATTGTTCATATGGTAGCATGCCCCAACATATTGGATCGTCCATAACAGCTGAATGATTCATTACTGTAATTAAGCCTCGATTCTCCATCCGACTTTGTCTGTATGCTTCGTGAAAAATATCTAAATTATTGACTTTAGTGTTATACCCGTAGTTTTGTAATGATTTGACGAATAACCCCACCACATAAAACGCTGCTTTTCGATTAAATCTTTTTATAAGTGTGTCGGCTTTATAATCTTTTAAAAAGTTATTGCCCCTTTCCAAAACTGCTTTATGTGACATCTTTATTATTGTAATGTACAGTTTATTTGTAAGCTCAAAAATCTAGGGGACCATAGGATGAAATTTTCAATCTTGATTTTAACTGAAATTTTCATTTTTGATGTCGGGGGATGTCGGCGGTGTATTGCTCTTTAAAATCACGAGCATTGAGGGTGGTGGTCCCAAGCCTAAGGCAGAATGTGCAAGCTTGTATGGATCGCTGAAGTAAGCGAGCAAAAAATAACTATAGACATCATTAGACAAAAAAAAAAAAAAACATTGTAGTTACATTAGCACAATAAAATGGAAAAGTTCTCACAATGGAGGGACCCGGGCACAGGGATTGCAGTATTTGTACCTGCTACAAGCTCATATGCTCCAAAAGCACCTGCAGTAAAAGTAGCTGAAGAAATTGTTTTGACTGCAATAAGGGGTTTAAAATTACCATTTGTATTGGTAGCTCTTGTTTTACATACCATATTAAGCTTCACACCTTTAAAGAAACATTCGTTAAGGGTATTATTACTATTATGTGGTGTTTGGTCAATTAATTTATTAGATGATAGACGGAATAATAAACGACCAAAAGCAGGGGATATTATTGTATCAAATTATTCATCACCTTTAGATTCATTAGTTTTAAGCACATTATTTGATTGTACTTTTGTATTACCAGATGAAACCAATAATGAATATTCAACAGTATCAATTTGGAGTGTTTTTTTTAATGCATTGACTTTCCCTTCTCCACGAGCAACCCAAGAATTTGAAAAAATTGTTGCAACTGCTAAAAAAAATGGGTCGATTGTGGTAGTATTTCCTGAAGGTACTACATCAAATGGTAGAGGTCTATTACCAATAAAAGACATCCCATTAAGTTTAACTCAAAGTAATGCATTCCCAACTGCTATCAAATATACCCATCCATCAGTCATCACAGCAATTCCTGTAAATTTCTTTGTTTATATTTGGAGATTATTAGGAATTATCGTTAATGTTAATATTAAATTGGGCATTCCAGTGGCAGGTACTGGTAATGATAAAGCTACAACTAAAGAAATTACAGAAAATATTTGTAGAGTTGGAAGAATTCGACAAGTCGGGGATTACTTAAATGCTGAATCAAAGCGAGAGTTTGTTGTAGCATGGGATCGATACCATAAATAATTGTTAATTATAATACTGAAGGATAGAAATGATATTTATTAAGATTGCACATTTTTAACAATAAAAACATGTTATAAAAGAAACACAAAAATTATAAAAAGTAAAGGTTTAACTGTATGCTTTGATAGCATCTTTGAACCACCCCTGAATTTGGGAAATGACACCAGTTACAGTACCTTGTAAATCAGTTGCAACATGATTCTTTATTTGACCGCTTAAAACATCGGTTTTTTCTTGCAAAATTTTTAAGTCGCATTTAACGATAAAACTAGCACTTAATAAATCTAAAATAGCTTTATCAAACTGGGGCTTTTTATTGGTGATTTCTTTCAAAGTTTTTTGAATTAATGGAACCATTTGCAAAGTAGCTTGAGATAATTTTAATGATTGATTTAAATCAAATTGCGGGCAGGTTTCTAATTGTTTGGTAGTAATGTCAATAGATTTCATAACATGGTTAGTTGCTGCCTGAATTGATAAAACATCACCAATATTATACCATTTAGCAGTATATTTGGTAACTCGAACTAAAGTTGCATTCAACTTGCTTGAAATAGCATTAATGTTTCCCACAGCAGTAGCAACACATTCATCTGGATTGACTTTGCTAGTAGCAGCAGCAGCAGGTGCAGCTACTGGGACTGGTGTAGCATTGGATAATGTACTGAATGCGGCGATAGATACCGCAAAGATTGATGTAAACTTCATATTACTTATTCTTGTTTTCTATTGTATGATGGTTTAAGTATTTTTCTCTATATCGAGCTTTAGAAATTTTGAAACTGAAATGCTTCGGTTGTTTATAAACGAATGAGTGATTTGGGTTTGAAAATCAGGTACATTAAGGGAAGGATTTATGTTTATTTATATACCATTGCAATGTTTTCAGTCTCTGAATGCTCACACTGGAGACGCATTGATTACCCTTTTATGCATCCTAAGTTTATAGAAAGATACATCATTATAAATATACATATGTATATGAGCGGGGTTTCGAGCTGAGATTGTTACTTTCACGCACAGATGTGGATCATTTACCGAAATTTATCAACTGCTCATGTATTGAAAAGCGAGTTAGGCACATGTGAAATGCCCCTTTAAGGAACTCTTTTTGAGCTATTATAATTATCATGAAAAAACTCGGTGGTTTCTTCTCTATGCTCGAGTAAAAACGATCTAAAATTACAGTGCATGGATGTTTTTCAAATATTTGGGGGGTGCATACTACAAAGTAGTGTGATACTTCAAGATTTCTTTAGCTAGCTTTAGACTTCCAGTTAAGCTTTCTAGTTACTTTGCAATAGCAAATTTACTGCAATTGTATATATATGTTAAATTTACGAATATAAAAACATAGACGGCATAGCAAAAGGTTGTACAACGTATATCAGAAGATTGCTCTGCATATGATAGAACTGGGAGTTCGTACAAAATCAACGTATGTATAATGTTGTATAGTACTTATTTATTTATAAAAAATATACTGACACTGGACCAATATATAATGGTGCAGTACAGATATTGAATTAAACCATGGTGCACTGGTTTGGTACTTATCGTTTAAAGGTTAGACTTTATAGTAGCTTGAATGACAAATTTATAGGTGATTGCTAGAGGAGACTTCTCGTACAAAATCGGCACTCGAATATTGAAAAATTCAATCATGATCAATTGGATAATCCGGGTGTTTTACTAGTTAGTATTACTATGATAGTAGAAGCTTTAGAAGTTGAATTACTAAATTGGTTGAGGATGAATGATGGACTCAGATTAATTACCTTTTTATGCATAACGAACGATAGTGTACATATTACTTTGTAACTATCCATATTCGGGTATCCTGGATATAAGGCCCATGGGTGTCAATCACTGCGCAGAGTTTTGGTTATTGATAGACCAGCTTGTAAAGCTCAAATGTACATAGGTACCCCTCTTAAGAATTATTCATAGTGGTAAGGCTAGTTTTCATGGTATTCGGGGTCATTATTAACTGCTGTTCATGGTTATATTGGCAGGTTTAAGCCATCATCTCTTACTGTCCAACATCACAATTGAGATTCTCTTGAAATCTATATACTACTTTATAACGCTGCAGGCTGCTACTCAGATCCAAAAACAAGCATTTCAATCCACCAGGAGCCAATTAATTGTCTTTAATACTCATCTTATTTCAGGCTCATATTAAAGATTCCAAATTATTTATACCTTGAAATTAGTACCGAAGCAAGTGGCATCTGGTTTAAAATCTAGCACAGAGTGAAAAAAAAAAAAAAAAAAAAAGGAGTAAAGACCGAAAGGATAAAGAAGCTTGAATTGTTTTCACTATAATTTTGTTGTTTTGACAGTGTGTTTTTTTTTTTTATTTTGTGGGGTAAAATTTTAGATTTTTAGAACATGAATTTTAAGTCTTCTACTTGTCGCGCGCGAAAATTCATTACATCCATGTACCATCACCCGAAGTTTTACTACTGAAATCCAACTATCATAACAGCTAGTATAATATATATATAATAAAATATATTCTAGCAGAATCGTTTCATTTGTATTGTCGTAATACTATCTTTAGTTGGGTGGATTCAAAGTTATATTATATAAGCTAGTCAATTCAGTTGGCGTTCGTTTGAGAAAGCCTCATAGGAAAAGTTTACAAAAACGTTAAGGAGGGGCAAAATGCAATGGATGATCAAAATTTTAAAGAGATCGACATAAAAAAACCGACAGGTACCGTGGTGATATTAATTACGTACAAAAAACTGGCCGTACCAACCTTATAATTTGATCTGATCTAATTTACTACAAGGCTACAGGGGATGGCTAAAATTTACAAAATGTGAAATCCTTGAGCAACACCATTGAGTTTCGAAAGATCTACATGGTTTTTGGATGTATTTCGGCATTAATTGTTTTATTTGGTTGGTTTTTTTCCTGTGAATGTGAGATTCGAGTGATTTTTAAAATTTGACAACAATATACCTACAGTGTATATGGACTCAATGTTTCTTTAAATCGGTTGAACATCAAACGTTTATGAGTCGATCTGCTGCAATAATACCACTGTATCGACCGATGCAAATTTCTTATTTTCAGCAAGAGATATATTAGTACATTTAGCATCTCCTAGCTGTTAGCTTGTTTTTGTACGTATGAATATGGCTGTAGGATCATGGTCATATATTAATAAGTTCAAACACATGAGTTTAAATGAGTTCAATATTGAACAATTTCTTGAGTTTACTTATACATGTTCGGAATGTTCTTAACCAACCCTGGTATATATATATACATGCATTTAATTGGCTAAAGAGTTAATAGACAATTGATATATTTTGATGGTATCTTAGTTGAATTACTCCTAACCTACTTATATCATCACCCTCTTAGACATATGCTTATACTAGCTAGCTGCAGCGGATACTAGTATATACCAACACGCACGCGTGGGGGTTTCTGAATATTCTGTATACCAAAGTAATTAGTTAGTCAAGATTTATAATCATAATCATGCATGGACAAGTTCCGATTCATGACTGAAGAATTCATGATATATAGATATCATAAACCTAATATATTACTGGTTAAATAGTAATACAACTTAGCGCTTTTAGTCGGGATCTATAAATGTACAAGTATTAATTACATATCCTATGGACCAATTGATGTAAGAAGAGCTCTTGCCAATCCATATCATATCAACGGCTCCAGTAATAGTTAAAGTTAGCATATTCACATAAAAATATTGAAATATTTAGCATTCAATATTCTACTCGAACAACTCAACATTAAAAACCTGGAATCATATATAACACAGCAACTAGTTAAATTTCAGTATGTACATTTTTTTTGTACCCAGATATTTATATAATGCTGCTATAGTATACCATAGTAGTATGTATCCTCAATAATAAGTTCCATATATTTAAAATTTGTAAATATGGAAATATTTAATAACAAAGATAAAATATAAATATTAATATGAAGTTCGCTTATTTGTAATGTTATACTTTATATAAAATACATTAAGTAAAAAGAAAAAACATAAAATGTTACTAACAGGAATAGTAGTATTATTACTATATAGTTCATATAATGATGTGCGTTGAGAAGAGTTAAAGAATATATACCGTATGTCAAATCTTGTAATAGTTGAATATAACTACTGGTATAGGACATATAAGGGATGTTCGAACTAATTATATTTATTTGAGCCTATAGGTGCAGGATATATTGATTGAAATGGTATACAGAAACATTGCGTGAGATTCTTACATAAAAGTATTAATTATACTCAGTTCGGAAATCGCTCGATTCAATATTATATATATACAACTAAACTTTATTTTGCAACATGTGTAAGGATTCTCGGACCTAATCATATCAATTGAGAAACCAGTTGAATTTGCCACTGTAGCTTGAATTTGATTAGAATTACATATGCATTCTGGAGTCCATTGCAATTGGTAACATAATGCCATCAATTGTCCTTGCATAATTTATGATAATATTATAATACTCGCGACGCAATTGCTTGAGATAAGATTTAAAAAGGGCGCACACCCAAGCTTCTACAGCTACGCGTATGGAGGTTGTACAAATTTATTTGTGCAGATATTAATAACATTTTCTAGAGGTGGTATACTATCACATTACCTATGCATTATATACTATAGTTTTTAGTAATAATAGACAAAAATTCAAGATTAATTTCGCAATCAGATACCTCTTGTCGGAGTTATTTTTCATTCACAGTTACTAATGCATGATTTTATTGAATTGATAAGATTGGTTCCCTGAGTTGTTCTAGCTAACATTGAATGATAAATACTATATGTATACATGTATTTGCAAATTCTATGAATCGATTGATCAAAAACCGGTACGCCGTTGTTTAACAATGCCGTTGCGTAGATGCAAAAACCTTGTACCATGGATGGTACAAGTTCAAAAGTAAGGTCGGCATGCCGATGCCTGCACTAAGAATCGTTCATTCATCGCAGTAGCATAGCATATATAGTAGAGTTTATAGTTACCATCACATGCATACGAAAAAAAAGGCTAGCTGACTCTTGTTTGACCTATTTGATATCTGATTATCTGATATTTATTCATAAATTTGGATCCTGAGAACATGTATTTTACTACTGTATTTTGTATTGAAAACAAAAAAATTGCCACTCCATTTAGGAACCAAAAATCAGTTGAACATGATGATTCAGATTTGGTGTATACTAGATAGATAGATGTCAAGTTTATATAATCAACCCGCACTTATTGGATTTACACTGCTTAAATTTTTTTAACACGGGTTGCATGCATTGTGGAGTCAAGTAACTTAATAATTTAAAGTGGATTGATTGAAAAAAAAAACAACAATGTTATAGCCGTGCTATAGTTCTAAAACATAAAATGAGATTTTTCTCTCGATCGATGGAACAACATCGGATCCAGACTAAGGTTATGCATCACTATAGTACCAGCTGTGAAATTAAATGGCTGGCGATATATAACTATTTTAAGCGGTGCCCAGGATATTTCGAAGTGTACAATTGTTAACAGCAGTTTACCTACCGTAACTAACCTATAGTATACACAAAAACAAAATTCTCATCGATCTTCCTGTCTTTATGTAAGCTTTACATATCATATCGCCAAGCTAACCGTTTGCGATAGCAGTTAACTTGATTAGTTACTGATGATTACTAGAAATGCTGAAAATTTCTTAAAAAATTTCAGCAATATTCAAACTGTAAAGAAATAAATAGACTGTACTACTAGGAATGATCAATGCAGTATTGTAAATTGACCAAAACTCAATTGATACAATAGTAAATTTAATACAGCTTTGGCTGAAAATATTGTAAATAATCGCTTATTCTAGCTAAAAAGAATATTTACATTATTTGTTTATAACATTCAATGATGTATACATATACATGTAATGCCAGATATACATAGGGTCCAGCGGTATATCAAGTAAGCAAACTATAAAAATGCTTAATACCGTCGAAATACACTGTAAACTGGTTTATCTCCGTACTAGCAAAAGCGTGGATTATGTAATTGTGTGTAAACGGATTTATTGCGGCATCATCGATCAATGCATGTATATACCAGTATCATTATAAATCTCTTGTCCGGGACCAATTAAAAAGTATTTTCAATATGTAGTACAAATCTTTAATGATGACAATCATCTATGTCAAGGTTTGTAATAAAATTGTCTAGAACTTGAATTCATAATATCTGCTAGTTAAAATTAATCAGTAATTGCCACTGAAATTCAGTGCTGTTCTAATTTCTAAGCTTGATTCTTCAGTGAATCATTCACCTCTGGATTGTCAAACTTGTACAAACTATAGAGGGACTATACTCTTATTTGTCATGGATCCCTGCAGTCATGATGAATAAATAAAATAAATAAATAAAAGAGGGCCGGTATTAGATCAGTTTGAATGACGGATCGGGGGGTGAAAATGTCGGAGGAGCCTAATCCAAAAAAGGAAAATTATCGTTATATTTAAGCTGTTACAATAAGCATGAGACACTATGAGACACCTTAACGGGCCACCGAGTCGGCATGCCGTGAATGCATTCAAGCCCATTAAAGCACCAAAAAATAGCCGAGCTACCACAGCTTGAAAGTCCATCGGATCGAAGGCTTTGATATTTTCATAGAAAACCAGGTGTGTAATTTTACTGTAAATTGGCAATATCCGGATTCTAGGATGGATGCAATAACAATAATCTCGATTAATTTTCATTGCTTTTTTCGGCTTTACTTCTATGTAATAGACTATTACTCTGCTGATATTGTTTTTGTGTCAAAAGATGAAACGGCTTTATTCCTGAATATTTCTAATACTTTGCGGTGATAGCGTTTTTTTTATCTTTCAAAAGTTTTTTGTTATAGTTTATATAAATAGTTTAATTTTCTTCAATAATTTAAATATTTTTTATCCTGGTTGATATTTCAAGTATACCTTTTTATTATTACAGTTTCAATATTCTGTAGTTTATACTAATAGCGTCAACAAAAATAATGAGTACATCAAGTTTAGAGGGGTTTAAAACTCCTCACAATGGATACCCACTAAATCATGAAAGTGAAAATGGTTATTTCGACACTGAAAAAAACAGCCAACTAGATAATGTCGTTAATAGTAACGAACATTCACCATCAAGTAATGATGAATATGAAGATGATAACAGTATAAATAAACAAAATCCAATATCACAGCCTAATAATAATACACCCCCTGTAAATAGTCGTCCTTCAGGTGCTGGTGGTCCACCGCCAAAATACGATTTATGGGGACCAGATTTCAAATCAGAAAGAAAATGGATGATGAAGTATACTGCATTTACAATAGTTGTTATGTTTGTTGGTATTTTGGCCTTGTTGCCTATTTACTGGGGTAGTTTTTACAATAGAGAAGGTAAAATGCACAATTTGAAAGTTTTTGTATATAATTTAGATGAAGGTTATAATGGTTTAGATGGTATTGTTGGTGATACTTTAACAAAAAGTTTGATCCCAAATGCATTGGGTTGGGAGGTTCGAACTGATACTGTTACTATTGAAGATGTTAAGGAAGATGTTCATGAAGAACTTGCATGGGTCGGGTTATATATTCCAAAAAATGCAACTAAAGTTATGATGCAAGCATTTGAAAAGGCTGATGGTTCATTAAATAAAAGTGATATTATTCAATTTGTTTATGAGCGAGAAAGAGATCTAACAACGATTTCCTCGTATTTACCAATTATTAATGCAGTTCAATCTAAATTTCAAGCAATGTCAGCTGAAGGTGTTTATAAACCAATCATGGAAAAATTAACAGATTCTCAAAGAAATAAAGTAATGACTAGTGCACCTCAACTATTAACCGTTCCATTGTTTTTCAACCAAATCAATTTATCACCTTATAGCCCTATTATTTTGATGGCTCCGTTACAAGTTGGGTTAATTTATTTGATTATTATTGCATTTTTCCAATTCAATTTCTTTTCACCATTACATATGAGAGTTGGGCCAAAATTAACTCCAAAGGGTAACATGACATACAGAATTATTATTTCTCTAATGTCATATTTCTTTGTATCTTTATCAATTGGGTTAGTATCATTAGCATTCCAAATTAGAAGCGATATCACTTTTGGTAAAGCAGGCTTCTTAGTAATGTGGATGACTTATTTCTTAACTATGGTTGCATGTGGTCAAGCAATTGAAAATTTAGCATTATTAGCTATTACAGTTTGGGCTCCAATTATTGGGTTTATTCTATTGTTCTTTGTTATTGTACAAATTTCACCAAGTTTTAGTCCTTTAGAACTATGTGCTAAATTTTATCATTATGGTTGGATTTTCCCAGTTTTCAATGCATCTCAAATTTTAAGAGTTGTTTTGGTTGGTACTACTAAGAAAAATATTGGTAGAAATTTTGGTATTATTGTTGCGTGGATTGTGGCTGATTATTTATTTTTCCCAATTGTTATGATGATTTTTGGTAAATCAATGGCAAAGCAAGCTATGGCTCAAAAGAAGAAAGAACAGGAAGAAGCTAAGGCTAATAAAGCTTAGTGCTTTTTGTACATCTTTTTCTTATACCTTATTAATTTATTTCACCATTTTTTTTTAAAAAAATGTTTTGTTACATAGCACCTCGCATTTCAGTTACATAATTTTAATAGACATTCCATTAGTTAATAATTAATTATTTAAGCACGAATCTTCTATTATTTAATTTCAGTTGTAATGGGTGAAATATCGATCCTATAATATGTAGTATTGATATTCAGTTGCTAATACAATATATTCACTTCAGCTGAATTTCGATTAATTGTCATTAATTAATGATAAATCAGCGATATGAGAAATAGCTAGCTCTTGTACACCAGAAATCAGTCCAAGCAGCTGAATAATTGATTTGAAACTAAATATATACTGTATTAGCTATATCTTTCATTTGGCTGGCTGTAGAAAAACTCAATTGTCAAATATTGGTTAGTTATATGTGTATACAGTATACCAACTTAAGCTCAGTAAAGCCAAAAATTAATAAGCCGACTGAGCTCAAAGTAGTACATCAATAGATTAGGGTTTTTAGATCAATACCACTAAATGCAGGCATGATTATTTCGAACATCCATTAGCGAAGGTGATCGATCTTTACACTTGCTTGGGTTTTAACTGAACAAAACTGGTCAAAAAAATTGGGTTTATTACGTTAGATTTGAAGCTTTGAGATTATGTGAGCAATTTACTTGTTGACTTAAATCAAGTAAAGTCAAACTATATATATATGCTCAACACTGAAATTTCAAGTCGAATATATATTATATAATATCGAAAGTTTAGACACGTTCGAGCACTATAGATATATATATAGTATACAAATAGAGCATGTTGATCGATAAAATCTGAATTTGAAATATAATAAACATTTAAAAACCGGTATACCCAGGTACACTTAAGAGTTCCATACTAGAGCTAAGATTAATAAGCACTAGTATAGAGTTTCAAAAAAAATCCATGGTACTATTTTTCAGCACTTTTATATCTTTGGATAAAATAATCAGTTGCTACGCTTGCACACTCTTGCTATAGGGCCCGGACAGCATATTATTATGCCCGCATTTGCATGTGCCATACATATGGACTAGCGCTCTACAGATAGCTAGCCGTACGTTTCACAGCCGCTTAAGACTAGTGCGGCTTACCATAGTCATGTGTTTTTGGTGTAAGCGTTTACTATTAGTATAGGTTCAGTCACGTTGTAAGCCTAGGTCTCTTATTGATTAACACGGTCACTAAAATATACCTTTAGTCAGGTTAATAAGAAGCATATGTACAACAATTGATAAGTGTCTTTATTGTTTTCTTCTAAAGCTTTTTAGCGTGTTATCTCAAGAGCTCTATAGAGAAATATACAAAACTGTACAAAACGGAAAACTCCTAATGTTAGATTTAGCCAGATCTAGAGTACTAATTATTTAGTATATTTACTACCTACACTTATAAAACGTTGCACAATTTCACATGCATGTAAAATGTGCACGTTAGTCCAAGGATGTTCCAGTGAATTCAAATTGAGCCTTTTTCTCGATAGGGTCTCCTCTATATATATTTCATAGCCCCAAAATCTTTGTGAACACTCTTATCACTATCATGGATTTTCAATATTAATATAAGAAACGAGTTAATTTTGTCTCATAATTATACAATTATAAAGGATCGTGATGAGTAAGTAATAATTAATTTGAATTGTTGTACATATATGTTATAATAAAAGGTAATGAAAAAAAAAAAAAAAAAAAAAACACTAATTAAATCATGCAGACTAGTTGAGAAAATTTATAATATCAAAAATATAAATTTATTGTTGGTTAGTTGATTAATTATATAAAAAAAATATCTAGGATTTGATGTCTATTTATATTAAAATATCCATCAATTCCATTCAACCTAAAAACTCATAACTAACACGTTTATCATGATAAATACCATGATTAACTATAACAAAGAACAACCTTATTATGTCATCATTAACTATATAATGATGACAAAATATATAATCTTCATAGTTGTTCAACAAACAAAGAAACGACTTAAAACCCCAAAGTCAACACTAGTACATTTTGCTGATTGTAGCTTTAAACTCTTAACCTTGATTAGCTAGAAATTGGAACTCTTAAGATATGTATGTGAGTGAATTAGGCTGAATATTTGCATAGTGTTAACACTTGTATATGGAAATACTCCATGGCAATTCTACGGAATTTTATTAACATCCGGATATATTGAGGCCATAGCAAACAATTAATATTATTATCCAGCTAGTTGCACTGGCAAAATTTTAAGCTTAAACACTAGGCTTAAAACCTACCGATCGAGAGGCTATGCGAGTTCAGTAATTGATATAAGATATTTGAGTAATTAACCAATATTGCTTATTCAAACGAATTGAAATTTTAAAAGTATTATGGCTGATTTAAAGGAACTCCGCTTAATGTTTACTAGGCTTATACATTCAGGGTTCTTTGGCTTGGTTAACCTTCAAATATCCAATATTCAAGCATCCCAGGTAAATTATGTATAACTAATACGTTCTATGTATGTAGCTGAGTGTTCTCTACTAGAAACTCAAATTTCGAGCAAGTAGTCTGTCAAGGATCTCATAGAGGCGGCAATGAACCAATGGGTATCTAGTAAAAATATAAATACTATAAAAATATGCCTATTACTATGATTTTCGAATATATAGACCTTATGCTTCATCCACTCTTATTGTTACTTTATTATTCGATTGATTTCTCACTAGAACTACTTACATCACATTAGCTACTATTACTTTATTTAAATTTCAGGTTTGTAACTGTAGATAGCCTGATGATGTTTGAACCCGTTTTTCCAGTTGATTCATCTACATGTCACTGATAGGTTAAAAGTTGTTACTAGAAATAAAATTCTGTTGGTGGAGTTGGTGATTTAACTATGTCTCCAATTACTGGTTCTTTGCAGCAGAATGTTCGAACGATGTTTATAAATCAGGTAATTCATATCTCATAAATTATTACTTTTGAATTGACTAACTTGGACTAGAGATTGGAAATCTCTTTATCAAAATATATAATCTATTTACCCCAATTTGAACCCTTTTAGTATATATCAATTAATTGATGGATCTTGAAATCAGCTGTGAATTCACTGCAGTTGAATTTTATCGCTTATTTATAAATTTTCTAACGACTATTTTTTAAAAATGTAGTTAACTTGTGTATATATTTTTAATGACTATCTCTTTTTTAGTTTCTTTCTCAGTATCGAGCAGTATGCCTGAACATCTTAACTAGGCATCCTATAGCTCTGTATGGATTGAGGACCTAAGCTTTTACTAAATTAAATTAATTGCAATTAAATTTTAATTGTAGATCGTTTATGGGAACCAAAGATAAGGCTGTAAATCTCAGCTGCGCGCTGATGCATGCGTGACTTCGTGGATCCGAACGGTATCGATTTCAATGAAGATCTTAATTAAGTTAACTGAATACTTCAGTACTCACAGCATACCACTAATAATAGCTACTAATTCATATGGTACAAGCTTGTACGTAGAGGTTGTGGTGCAAAGGCGTTTTGGGCATGAAAATAGTGACGAAGTGGAAGAGATTAAGATTGTTTTGGTCTAATAAAAATGTCCTCAGCATCAATCCTCTGTTTGAATTGGTATGGTACCGATTTAATCATTGTTTCTATGCTGCACAACAAGGTTAGAGTTGTGTAATTGTTCGTCCTCAAATTCATGATAAACCAATTGATTGCCGAGGATCCCGACGGTGAAATCATGCCAGGATCAAATTAAGCTAGCGTTTGATAGAAAATTTTTCACCGTGGTTACCCGCATTTTGAGGCGCAGTTCTTTTGCCTTCGATGCATAAACCCGTTAAAGAAACGATAGAACTATAGGATACATTTAATTTCGAAAAAAAAGGAGAAAACTTGAATATAACATGTTCATCATTTAGAAACAATGAAAATATAGCTATTAAGTACAAAAAAAAATAAATGGTATCAATATATAATTATAATATGAGGAATTAACAGTAAACAATTAAATAAAAGCGAATGAAAAGAAACAATTTTATGTGTGCAAAGTAAGAGATTGAAAAAATGAGTGAATATGCTTAAAATTTTTAAAGAAAGAGGCTAATTAGCTTATAACAACATAGCGACGAATGACAAACCAGCAATTGAACCAATGGTTAATGCATTAGCACCATTTGATTCAGCAACACCGGTAGATGAAGCAGCAGCTGGGGAAGAGTCTTGAGCAGCACCAGATGATGATGAACTATCTGATGAACCAGAACCAGAACCAGAATCAGAACCTGATGAAGAGTCACTAGTAGCAGCTGGAGAAGATGAGGAAACAGCAGTCTTAGAAGCAACAGCAGTGCTTGCTGGAGCAGTACCATTAGAGACAGCAGTTGATGATGCAACAGCTGAAGTAGCTTCAGTAGCTTGAGAGGTACCATTGCCAGATGAACCAGTTGAAGCAGCAGCTGAGGAGGCAGCTGAAGATTTGGTAGCAGCAGCCTTACCACCAGAAGATTTAGTAGCTTTAGAAGTAGCGGTCTTTGATTCAGCAGCAGATGATGAAACTCGATTGTTCTTGTTAATATTCTTACAAGATAAATCATATAATGGTTTACCATTTGAATCAGCAACAGAGAAATCTGGAGATGGGGAACCATTGATACCTTCAATCATAGTATACCACCAAACAGCATCGAATTTTTCAAAAACATCACAACCAACTTCATCCCAATATTGTTTAGCTTCTTTGGTGTTAGCGTGAGCTAAGTTGGAATCTTTACCGCTAACTGGCCAACCAGTTTCAGTGATCCAAATTGGGGTACCATTAGCAACAGATTCAACTTTTTTGATAGAATCCCAGAATAAATCTTTAGCATCATTAATGGAATTATCCATGGTATTTTGCCAATATGGATAACCATCCCAACCTAAGAAATCACAGTTGTCAATAACAGCTGAGTTTGAACCGTTATAAAAACCAGTCCAGGTATCAACGTGACCGACTTTAACATCACCAAAACCAGTTTCTTTTAATAAATCTCGAACCTTTTTAATATAGTTGACCAAAGTATCTGGGCCAATACCGATACCAGCATCATTTTGAATACCCATGATAGAATCTCGATATAAATCTTCTGAACCAACACTAATACCGTCGATTTTACCCTTCAATTTGTCGCCATTATTTGTTAAAGCGGTTTTTAAAGCTGCTAATTCATTGTTGAAAATTTCATCACCGGCAGATGCCCACAAACCTAATAACAATGAGGTATCAGTTTCTAAAGCAGCATCAATAGCGGAAATTGGAGTATTTTGAGTACCACCTTGAATCATTGTATATAATCGAGCAGAGTTAAAACCATTTGTACCTTGTAAATGTTGAGACTTTTTAAATAAATCGGCGTACATTTCTTTGGTGATTGGTGCACCATTGTTGTCGACTGCACCGTAGTTGAAACCTAAAGTGGATGCTGAAGCAGAGCTAATTGCTAAAGCTAATTGTAAAACTGTTGATTTTGATAACATTGTTGAATTATTTATAATCTGTTGTAAAAAATAGAAAATCTAAACGAATGAATAAGAATAATATGAAAAATTTAAAAAACGAAAGTTCTCTCTTTTTTTTTTTTAAAGACTTGAAAGCGAAGAAAAGAAGAGAAAAAAAAAAAAAGGCCTCTATCAAGTCAAAGTGGGAACACCCCTGTATTTAAATACTATCACCCAAGATTGTGGTGAAATTTTTTATTTTTACTTTTTTTTCTTCCTATAATCAGTTGAGGTAAAATTATCTCAAGACTCAAGCTGAGTCAAGCCTTAAGGAGTAATTATTCAAGCTGCAAGCTTAAATCTAAATTTTTGGATCATAATTTGTAAGCTTAAGCTTGGTGGACTACATGTTGTCTGTGATTTCAAATTGTGGATTTCTAAGCTTAAGTGTAACCTTCTTCACTGCCCGCCGAACGGATTTGTTAGAACTGAACTATAGCTATTTAAAACATGTTAATAGTCCTTTAAATAAGTCAATTTGAGGGTTATGGATTAATTATTAGTCCATTGTTTTAGAAGAAACAATCCGGATATCGCAATCGATAATCCTGCAGTAGCAAGATAATTACTGTAGAATTTAAAGAGAAATCCTTGAGATATTCAAGTTACATTTATTGGATGTAATTGGTGAACTGTGGTGTTAATCAAGTATCGATATATATATCAAACGATGATTAGAATGTGATCAGGTTTGTCTTTTTCAATAATCAAAAAATATATGGTCGATTCCTCAGATGACTGGATTGTTACTATAGTACTTCTATATATATCCAGGATCTATATCTATATAGATTACTATAGATTAACGTGTACAAGTTTATAACACCAGATGCTATTACCAATAATGTAGTCCCCAAATCTATATATATATCAGCTGGCTTACCTGAGAATTCTACTGCACCACTACACCAGTATCATGATTCAGCTATAGTCGACTCGATGCAATTTACAAAATGTTATCGATCCATATAAAATTCGTTCATTACAATTTAAACTGTATAGAATTCCATTATCCGGATGCATCCATGGATTCCAGCGTCGTTTAAAAACATTTTAGAATCTGTGGCAACATCGATTAACTACGGCGAGGATCTAAGATCCGATCGCAGATTCTCAAGCTTTGACTGAAAAATTTAATTTGCGCTACTAAAACAGTCAACCCAAGCTTTAATCAACTGTATCACCAGATAATGCTATGGTAACTGCTAAACTTAATTAATTACACCAGCGAGTTCTCAAGTGATATGCTTGCGCAGGACGTTGTTATTTTTATCAGGAATTTTGTCTCATAACATTGCTCAAGCTGTCGTAATGAGACTTCCCAATTTGTGGGAAATTCTAAATTGGGTGATCTGCGAATGGAAGAAATGATTTATTTTTAGAACCCCAATTTGGTATATGGATATTATTAGGGATGGTATTAATGCTGCTTGAACTATTGTATCAATTGTTACTATACTGAGATATTGATCCATGATGGTAGGTCGAAGAGACTATAGCTAAGTTATAATCTACAGGTCTTATTGCTTGAGAGAAGATAATTTTATTTTAGTATTCGGTGTTAATTTTTAATAACAACTACTACATCTCAACGGCTCTGCTTCAATGAATGACTATATTAATCATTGAATATCTTTTCTATTGAATGAGCTAAATATTCTAAAATGTAGAATTTTGATGGCTAATTTAATTCCATAGAATCGGGAATGTTTGTTTACTAATTACTTGTTTCTATAGTGAACATTTTACATCTGCATAATAATTCCTGCAGTTTGTGTATACATGCCCACCTGGTATGGTACGTTGTACGTAGGACACTGATTATTATTCTTAGTAAGATCAGACCTCTACACAAATAAATAGGCTTCAGCTATAATTATCATTTATTTGGGTTCCCATAATTCATTGCAATAAATTCAGATTGAAATCAAGTCATTCACTAGGCCCGCATATATATATATTATTCTAATCATAAAACCAGCAAACTTGAATGCTTATTAGCTATAGTTTGTTAATTGATTGATCGCTTAAATATTTCGTTAAGACTACATGTATCTATAGCTGTATAATTGATCTGTATGTAGAATCTATATATACATGGCAGTTCATCTCAAACTTTGTAGAACGCTCTGAAGTAAATTCTTATGGCCTCCTAGGCTGCCATATGATATCCATGGAACTGTGACTGATATTATATGTATCCTATAGATATATATATATAGTATAGATATACCATACATGGCAGGGAGTAACCCCGAGTTTGCCCCTTTTATTAATAGCTTGTACTCAATATATATTGTACTTGCAACTTAATCAAGCTAAATTAGTTTAAATTTCAATTTGGCGAGTGAGTAAGACAATGAAGTAATCAATCAAGGAGGATGGGTGCCTTAACTTTATTTAGAGTGGATTAGATTTGTAGTTAAAACTCTAATATTATTTCGAATTTAAATAATAATATGTATACCTGCAATTAGAACCACATTCACAAATTTTCATAGAAATAACTTTCATATATGTAGATCCAGAGTTACTTTATACTATAGTATTATAAGTCCTAAATTATTTGATGACCAGTCTTTGGTGTGAAAATGGAAACATGAAGCCTATTATGATGTAAAAATTCTAATAAATTAAAGCTATATGTGATATATATTAATTCGCTACACTTTGATTAAGATTTAACCCGTATAAAATCTTTAGCAATTGATCAATTGGTTCTCCTTGCAATTGATTGTATTGATTATCATATATCGGGCATATATATTTTGATTATAATTGCCTGTAAAACACTTGTGGGTGGCTTTTTTATATGTATCCGACGTACGTAGAAAACTTATAACTATATAAATTTATTTCCATCATTAATTATCCCATTAATATACTTATATATGTATACTATAGCAAGTGCTTGTACATGAGCAGTAGAGCGATCTAGAGCTCGAGATCTTAATATTTTTATAAGCCTAGCTTCTTCTGGATATATAAATTGAAAACAATTATTGATATCTATTCTCTAAGGTCATGATTAATGTTAACAATTTGTACAACGTTGGCTGTATGCATAGCCAATAAATTTAAACATTTTCGCTCCAATGAATAGGGCGCAAAATGCAACAATGAGTGCAAGACGATCGAACCTTATGACTATTTTTATGTCTATTGGTAGATTAAAATCGGGTATCAGTTGATTGATACTAAATTAGATTTCTCCGGCTGTCAATAGACTGTATTAATCATCGTTCTAAACTAATAATTGTTATAAGAAAATCGTATTTTTGTAATAAATATAATGTATATATATCAAGTATAGCTGTCTGAACAAGCAACGGTTGGGTAACAACAGATGACTTATACAACTGCAAAATGAGTTCAAAGAGCTCAGTTGGAGCTTTGATCTGTTGACGCAAATTTAAAAAGATCCATTACGATATACCATGGTAATTATAGATTTCATATTAATTTGAGCGCACTATAAATTAGGACAAATTTTATAGACTTATGGCATTGCTTAGAAACCTTAGTGCACATGGGTCAACATGACCGTTCATATATATACATGTAGCAGGAGGTATATATTCTACCTCTAAACATCATTATAATGTAACACATGTTTAGGCATATATATATTGTACATATAAATGCGAAATAGATGAGTTTATTAATTGTATTACATATCAAATGTGAATACTGAAGGAGTTTATAAAATGTATAACGTATACTCTAGCTCAAAATATCTATGCTAAATGTATATACAAAAAAAAAAAAAAAAAAAACTATTTTCTACCAGCCAAATTGTTCAGTATGCAAATACAATTCTTCCATCTTCTTTTTAAGAACCAGCTTTTGTAGTGAAGCTGTTGCATTTGCAACATCATTAACTAATGGAGTAGCACCACAAGTGATAACAATACCTCGGCCATACAATTTATTTGACCAACTTTGAAATAATTCAGAAATATTTGGTCTACCAGAATAGAATCTAACAACATTTTTATCTATTGGTGAATCCATATTATTCTCATATTTGAGGTTGTTATTTTTTTGGGTAGTAACATATAGCATAACCTGGACCATACCTTGTGGTAAAACAGCTAAAGCTTCGATAATGTCATCTTTATACCAATGTCTAGCACTACTATTTCGAACGATCCAAACTAACTTGATACTCTTTGTTCTCATCAAAGCACCTGAGTTGAATAACCTTGCAATTTGAGTAATGAAAGGTACAACAGCAGTGGCACCTGTACCGCTACCAACTAACCAAACATGATCAAATGATTCAATATCTCGTTCCAATCCACCATATGGCCCATCCCAAAATACATTAAATTCATTACCACCATCAGATTCTTTATCAACAGCATTATACAATTTCCTTGTAAAACCTTTCTGTGGTTTAGCTACAATTCTTAAACATGTTAAACCGCTTTCTTGATCAAATTCTGGTACTGAAGCAATTGTAAATGGATGACTAGATAATGGCTGGATTTTTGTGAATCTAATAAAGATATGCTCACCAGGTTGCCAATGCCCAATAGCTCTTGTAAAAATAGAAATTTGAGCAGCTTCATCTGGCAGTCTTTCAACAATTGCAGTATCACTTCCTAAAATGTTATTACCTCGAACTTGCAAATAATTGGTTTTATTGAAATATCGGTACACGGTACCAACGCCATAAGTGGCCACTGTAGCATATAAAAAACCCCAGGATTCTAACAATCCACCAGAATGCCAAAACAATATACATAAATATCCAATTGCAGTTGGCCAGTGAACTGCCAAAAAAAACTCATAATATTTGTTTCTAATACTTTTCAATGAAAAAAAACATAAAATTGTTAGGAATCCCCAAATTACTGTACCATTCAATTTCTTTTCACTATAAATATAAGTTAACGATAGATATTGAATTCCTCCTTCAGTAAAAGGCTGAACAAAATAAGGAATGGCATGAATTGATGCAAACAAAATAGCAAACCATGCTGATAGAACATGCCAAAAATGTAATTTTTCGTAACTTGAACCAGTTAATAAAGTAATGATGTTGACTTTGCCAGCAAAGCTATAAATAAATGGCACCAAAGCGTTAGAAATTAATGCAGATCTTGTAGATATTGGGGCAGAACCAAACTTATAACATGCCCTGAAATACATTGGATCTGGAATTAATAAAATACACATAAAGAACCCCAATGCAATTAGAATAAACAATAATTGACCTACTTGAGCAGGTAGTATTGTGAATCTAGATACCCAACTGATTCTTCTATAGCCGATATATCTTGAAATTGCGTTGAAATGATTGAATAAAGGTAATGTGGTAAACCTTTTATATTTTTTATATCTTGCTTCATGTATTTTATTTAAAATTCTTAGTAAAGTAAAAAATAAAAGAATACTTAAACAGAACCATAAAGTCCACCTACCAAATTTTATGTTAGAAATCCAGGTGACTTTTTTTTGTGAGATTTTTTTACCTTGTTGAAAATGCTTGTTATCTTGGTTCAAACAATCATACACGACTTTATCCTGACTTCTGAATCTGGATTGGTCATGCAGATTCATTTGCAGTTCTTTATAACTCATGCTTGTTTAACTAAGTAATTTTGAAAAAATAGTCGTATGAATATGTATGAGTATAATTAAAAAGAGTGTAAATAGCTGAATATATTGGCAATCCAGTGCCTTCAATTATTTAAAATGGTTGACAAAGAAGAGAAGAAATAGCTGTGGAAAATGCAGTTCAACTGCTTAGTAAATTGGCTGAAAAAGAAGTAAAATTTATGAATGAAAACCTCAAAAAATGAAAAGCTTTTTCAAGAAAAATTGAAAAATTGACGGATTATGGTGACTATATATATATGAATGCATGTAGAACCATTAATTGTTTGATATAATTCTTATAGATTATTCTGAATAACATGATACATAAACTAACGAATAGGCTTGTATTATAATTATGAAGATGCATGCACTTTCTCCTAGGATAATAATATTCAGACTATAGGATGGAGGTTTCAAATTGATCGTATTTTACTTAGCTATAGCTTAAATTTAAAGTAATACGCATCAAGCCTGTTAAGCTTGTGGAGAGATTATCCATGTAATTGTAACATCCATAGCAAACTTGCAGTTTCATATCTGGTCACTCGAGTATTTGATATCATGGATATTGATGTACTTGTACGTAACCATATGGATATGCATATTATAATGCTGGCCGATTCTGCATAATATGAATCAGTTTTGAGGTAGTTTTTTATGCTAGCACTACAGTATAGTTAATATTATTGCTAATATTGGTGTGGTTAAATTTAGAAACTCAAGGCCTGTATCAATTGATAATGAACTCATTTAAGAGGCAAGCCGGGTAGCTAGCGTTTTCATATATCATGGATGTTAGAAAATCATATACAGCATAATGCTACTTTTATATCATTATGTGTTGTAGTATTCGCGAACTGACCCTGGTGAATCATATTAACTGAGCAATAGAGTAGGAAAGTAAAAGTATTTAAAGCCTAGTGTGTCAGCTAAGCTTTTAACACTTGATTATAATTCGAAGTACCTCAAATATTTTAAAGTAGAATCTGTCATATATATTGAAAGTTACAGTCTGTCTCGGATGTGGGTGATGATCAAACGATTGACTTTAGTAGAAGCTTTATAATGTACAACGTTTTGAGTATACCTGCGTTAGCTTTTGAGAAGTCTGGATTTGAATTAGATTTAACAAGCACCTTTTATGAGAATTCAAAAATCCATAGATATATCCAATATGGATATATATATAGCTATGAACAGTCTTTAATCCATGGCTGAAGTAGCATTGTGACTATAGTATACAACGATGGATAACGGGTGAAAAGGATTCTTTAAGCCTATCATAAGCATGTTGACTTTGTGTACCACGGTGTCATGTAACCGATCAAATATGATACAGATGGTCTGGACTATGAAAAGTGTGCATAATTTGAGGTTTACTTGGCATCGGAAGGCGCATTAACGCCTCTCACTGTGTAACAAATTAATTATTTCGTTACTGTAATGGTTTTATATCCGATATACAGGTAGGAGTGGTGAAAAAGTCTGTGTACACGTTAAATTTGAATGGTTTCAGGCATACAATGAGTGTTATAATTATATAAATATATATATTAGAACGTCTTGTCTAAAAAAATTAACCGAAATTCGAACGGATTGTGTACCCGAGTATTAGTTTATAAGTGTTTCAAGAAAATGGCATATTTGTTTTTGCAATGAATCTTAAGTTACGGTCTTATACACGAGTTTTTCCATACCCATCTTTTTCCGAATTTTAAATACAACTACCTTAGTTTTTTTAAAATTTACTAGTATACATGACTATTTATTGTGTAAATACAAGCATAAATATACATCAAACTTGAAGTGTTGTAATTATTACAATAGTAACCTAATATAAAGGAACCACAGTGCATGCGGTCCCATAACAGCAAACTTCTGTTAAACCCTCTCCTATTGAGCCATTGTCAAATCTAAAAGCATAAACAGCATTACCTTGAATTTCTCTGACTCCAGCTACCATCCTATCTAAAGCTTCATCTCTTGACGAAACAACCATTTTAGTATAGGATTTCAATTCACCACCCACCAAAGATTTGAGACCTGCCCCGATTTGAGCCCCAATATTTCTACTTCTAACTGTAATCCCATAAACAACCCCGTGAATTTTTTCGATTCTATATCCAGGAATGTCATTACCCGTGCAAATGATAATACCATTTCTTTCAGATGGTTGGATGATAGAATACCCCCCATTACCTCCAGATTTAGAGTCTACTCTTTGTTGGTGTGATGCCATTATTTTTTTATGTCTTGTTTAGTTAAATAATAAGTAGAACGTTTGTAATGATAAGCTAGCTCTGCTGAATAAAAAAAAAAGATATAATAAGGATATATATATCTCGCTAGTCAATTAGTTGCATGCAGATAAATATAACAACTGGGAAAGAAGAGGTTTAAATAATAAAACTAAATCTCACGTACGTACTGATAAATTGAGTTAACGGGGGAGCATTAAATTCTTTATTTGGATTCAGCCAGTTCTAGCGATGTGGTGTACTTTGCGTGCATCGATGCAGCATATTTTATCCACATCATTAAATAAAATTTTTATCGCTACTTACAGTTCTGGTTAGTTTCTCTTAGCCTCTGAGTAAGTATTATATCCTATGTATGTGACTATGGATGATATAGGTCTCAGCAAGCTATATCCCAAGAACTTGTGGCCCTTATGCTGCTAATATCCTGATATTATGTACCTACTGCCAACTACAACAACTTGTATATATCATATGATGTATCACACAAGGTAAAGCTAGACTGTGTAATGATTATATGAATAGATAGATTGTGTACACGTCTGATGTATGTATTCAGCCGCTTGCTGTTTTACTTTGGTGATGACGCATTGATTAACTGATTTGTGCTTCAGCTTTCTTATAATTAGATTAAGGTTTTTATGACAGAATACCTCAGTTAACTAATGCGATTTTTAACTACAATATGGCTTCGGCTAAGTTAATGAGAGGTGTCACAGTAAAATGGTATATTACTATAATTAATTCCTCGTACTAGAGGTTGCTTAGCAGATATTCTTTGAAAGACAGGGTTATAAAAACTACTGTACGCGATTACAATCACTGTACTGGTAAATTTTACGTAAAGCTCCCAACGCTCCCAACGCTGGGAAAGCCATATTTTACGCTGGGTGTAGCGTATTATGCAACGTATAGTAGCTGTAGAACGATACACATTCGTGGATGCCTAAGCTTAAGGTGAAGCGTGCGTCCGTCTAACCCGTTAAAAGTTGAGTTACAGCCGGATTTACCCCGATCCTCATGTCAATATCGCGACGATATTTAAAACAACATGCTAGCGACGCGTTAAATATCGCATCCATCAGTTTTGCTCTAAATAATTCGAATATAACGTGGCTTTGAAGTGCTTTAAATTTGATTGCATATGTCCTCAATGTATTACAAAGTATGCTTCAGATTAAGCGATAATTACTCGCTTCATTCTCAAGCGACTTGGTATATAATTATAAAACTGAGGGCTATTGACCTGATACCTGTAAACTCAAACATGTAGAATTACGATCTCGATTCAATGTTAATTAATTATAGTTCAAGAAATAATTAACAAAGCCTGAGCTAAACCAGTATAACTTTAGCGACAACTTAGACACACCCAAACAAAATAAATTTTTAACTTGAATCTAGCATATTAAACTAAACATCTCATCTATAGAACCGTTACATCGCGTATACTTGCACAAGTGTGTGAGGGCTGTGTGTATATATAGATAGCTTCTACATTTCAGATTATGATTAGATAATTATTTCTTTTATAGCATGCATATGAATTATATATATATTCTGCCATATCTATACATCCTAATAATTCAGTTAACAATGTAAAATATATCTATGTAACCACGGTTTATATATAGTATTTACTGTATTTTCAATGAATGCTGTGTTTATATTAACTATTGGTAAAACTTAGAATTCCGGTAACCTTTATTTGAATTTTTACTTTTTCACCTCTTCTTTATATACAATGTGCCTAGATATAAAGAAGGCGATAAGAAGTAATTAATAAAAACTTATAATAGGTAAATAAATCTTAGTTTAGTTTCTAGCTTGGTAATTAGTTGTATAAAAATATATATGGGAATGCTTTAATTATAGATAATATTGTTGGCTTTGTGGTTAGTTTAGATCTCTCTCATATCTGTCTCAAACTGTTAGTAGTATGGAATTACCTTTGTTACTACTATAGATATATGTATTACTGATTAAAGTTACATTGGTGTTACTCTAATAGTTGTATACTATTATATATGTAACCTTGTTTCTACTGTTATTTTTGGCAATAATTATATATGAATGATGATTGAATATACAAATAAAGGCTAAATTTGCATGATTATTTTATATAATTAACCATAAAATAAATTAACTTTTAATATGCGAACTCAATAAAAAAAGCTATATAATCCCAAGTAATATTATTATTTGATGTTGAAACTAAAAGGGTACTATAAACTATATACTTAATTAGTTAAAATATTAATATTGATAACAGTTAATTATAATTAGCTTACCCGACCTTAGAACTTTTATCATTTCGACCAAAATATATCATAATAATATTAATTAATTCACTGTGCTGCGGAACGTCCTCGCCACACATTATGAGCACACAATTAAACACTAATGGGGCTTATGGTGGCTCATTTTCCAGAGTTAATTAAATGCCACATTCATACGACCGTTATTTCCGTCAGCTATATCTTATATTCTAGTTCTACAAATGATAAGTATGAGAAAACAGCTTTCATCATTATTCTATTCTTAATTGTAAACTTTACTAACTAAAAAAATGCTAAATTTAAATAAATTAATTAATGGATTTAATCATAAGGATAAATTTTTGTAAAGAAAAATATCTAAAACTGATTCAACACTGATAGAAAATCTGGCCTATATTCATATTCACTCCTCATTCATACATAAATACTGCCAACTAAGTCATAGCGATCAATAGTTTAACATCAATATAACTCTATTATTATAAATGACCTTAAACTGATACCACTGCAGGTATTAATAACAGACTGAGATAGGTATGTGAGATATCTAAACTAGGTACAAAGCCAATATTTTCAGATATTAAGCCCAAATGTTCTAACAGTTTGACCAATCGTAACTTTAATATTGCATGACAGTGTTCAATCAAAATAGGCTATTATTGATTTACTGAGTCATATTAATGACTTTAGTAATTTTCATTATGTTAGAAATTTCAACAATATTATGAGCTATATACATCTGTTTTGACCAAGATTTGATTGAAATATTGGAAAAAGTTGATCAAATGAGGTGATAGATTGCTCGAAATTGCTTAGAATATTACTTCAGAAAATGCTTTTGAGCTATTTGGAATACTGGAAAAAACATAATTTTACCACCAGCTAATCTATATGCATAGATACCATGGACATATTTATAAATATATGCTATGCCCAATTCTCATGACCATTAATTAATAGATTAATCTGATTAATGACACAGATTTTATCTCATAGATACTAAGTGTTTAATATATTGAATATATAGTTAATAAAGTTTATAGTTTATAATAGATAATCATGAACATATATACCTAGGCCGTAACCTAAAGTCATAATATCGAATATATTCATGAATTGATACATGTACATATTTGTAAATTAAAGCCATCGTATCAGATATATACCAATATACAGCTAGGTTTTTAGCAACTCTTAAGCAATTTAAAGTCTGAGTAAACTTAATTAAACGTTGTACAAAGAAAATATCAGATCGATATATATCCGGGAATTGTATGGAATCCTTAGGTACCACGTACGTGTGTACCCGTTGTACAACGAGCAGCAGTGGCCATGGCTGCAGTATTTTGCATACTTATTATATAAATCGAACATATATTGCTAATCATAACGTTTCTAGTTGTACTATATATTTAAATCAGTTACCTTACAAACGCATGCGAAAGAGGCGAAAATATATAGTAGCAATATTAAGATCGAGCTTTTTTCCTTGATTAATAATTTGCATAGTCTAAACTCCTATAAAAATAAGTATGGTGGGAATTCTTTATAGCTGGTATATTATTTTCATAAATTCAAAAGAGCCATATATACCATATGGTAGCATACATGATATTCAGATTATAATGAAGAAGTAAGCGGTACGTATTAAAATATTATTTCACAAACACTCGAAATTTTATCAAAAAATGGCGAGATTTTTGACTTGAAACTGAGCAGTAACTACATTCATTTATTGTTTTCCTTATATACTTTTTTTTTTTTATTTTTTAAAATAACTTTTAAGTAAATTAGATTATATAAATTTCTTAAGAATTTTAAAGAAACTGAAAAATAAAAAGTTAATGACACTGACAGGACTTGAACCTGCAACCTATGGATTTGGAATCCACCGCGCTACCATTACGCTACAGCATCTTTTTTTTTTACTGTTTGTGACGAGTTTACCTAGTTTGATAATAGTTTATCCTATTAATTAAAAAAGAAGGGATGATAAATCGAACATTAGTACCATTCACTGGAGAATTTTATAAGAGTAATGAACCATATCCACATACTAAACTCTGGAACAAATTGAGGGGTATTAATTCAATTCATCCAGCTGCAACCGAATCATTACAATTACTATTGCTGCATAGGC